>CM037934.1:15126505-15222740 GCA_021346845.1 Apeltes quadracus | reverse complement strand
CCTGCGTACAATCATGAGACGCACTGCTAGACAGCCACGTGTCTAAATAAGGCAGGCAACATGTCGAACCTCATCTCTAATACAACCTCAAGATAAATCCAGATATAATATAATTAAAACAAGTGGTCATGCATTTCTTTATTTATTAGATAGTTTCAAAATTATAGCAGTATACTGGTGTACTTGTATCACAATTAATCCATTTTATTAAGATTCATTAACTAGGCTACGATTATCTTTATCATATTCTTCAAATGCCAGCAGTCCCGTCAGTCCGCAGTGATGTCCGCTACGTTTGCAAAACGTACGAAGGTCCATTGTTAATGAACAAGACACCTCAGGATATACCTATATAGAGGCTATTAATGTTACCAGATGTTTAACACATCACTGGATTAAAACACATTTTTCACAAAACGAGGAAAATTAAGTTTTCAATCAAACCCGGCAACGTTAGCCTTGATTATTGTGTTTGGTATCGTTATATTGCCTTTTAATTCATTTTTTAAAATAAGAGTTACAGTTCTGTTGTGTACACTTTTGCCAAGCTCGCTGTGTACGAGCAACTAGAGGGGGTTGATTAGTTTTGTCAGCCCACTTAAAGCTGAAAGATGATTTTTCTTCTTTCAATGTATATCATTTCTTGTTGAAGACATTGGGGCCGAGTGCAAATTAAAAAACAATTCCTTCAAAATGATCGTGCAACTGGCTCTTGCTGTGCCTGTTATATTTTTCTGATAACATTGCTTTTAAAAAAGCGTGCAATAAATTAGTTTTTAATTTATTATTGAATTTGGCAAATGATGTGTTATTGCTGTTAATCACAGAAAATTAACACGATTAATCAATTACACTTATTCATCTTTGCCTAGCAACATTTTTTACCCATATTTTACAAACCCCAATTTTGTGGATTTTATATGAATTGTTTTTTCAACACATACTTTTTGGGTTTATTCCACCACTTAAACCCGCTCCTCTCCTCAAGGAGAAACACACACATTTCACACAAACATAGTATTGAACCCCGATAATTACATAAAAAAAATATAACAATAAGGCACCCATCCAGAACCAATATGATAATGTTGCCCACTGTGGTGGAAATTAGTGGTTTGAGCCCTCGTGAGAAATCAAAAAGCATTTATTACTAAACTAGAATAAAAGATAAAGAATACAGAAGTCATCAATACAAACATTAAGTACAGACAGAGGTCAAATGACTACAATTCAGCTGAAATGGGAAAGATTGTTCCTTCTCCCTTGGAGGAGGAGGAAGATCTGACAAAAGTCAAAGGGAACAGAGGAGTCTTATACTTTTCCTCCCCCAAGGATGTCCCGTCAAACATCGACCAAATGGTCAACTGAAACAGAATACGGCGCAATAAAGGAATATATTGAAACCACCTGTTGACCCTAGGGGTCCTTTTGGTCAGGTCACTAGCTCCTGAGAAAAGTCACGCACACGAGTCTCACACGAATTCTCCCCCGACACCCACCACGAGAAACATCAGAGTCTGGGCAACAAAGCCAACTAAAGATGCTAACAAAGAAACAAAAGACAGCAAAAAGCAAACCTTGCCAGGGTCCCTTGCGGCTGTCGCCTCACACCTACCCAAACCTAATCGACAGGTAACATTGGTCATAAACAAACTTTGTTTTCTTGGTTCCTTTAAGCATCCTGTTCTAATTTAAGTTGGCAAAGTTTGTTCTTATTTTGACATAGTGTTAATTTCGTCAGACGAGACGAGACTAAATATGTTTTTTTTGTACAGTATTCAACTTTTCTTTAGAAGTTTCATTTGTTAAATCAAAGAGACGGGTTTGATGTTTTCCCCATAATTGTAGCGGCTAAACTTAACTTAAAGCCACTGAGGGGCTGCATAGACAGGCTAAAAGTAATTGACGCGCTGGCTACTGCACGAGTATGACTTGTGTTTAGTAAAACAAAACAGCTTCCGCTTTTAGTGCTTATTTTATTTCTCACCGTTTCCAGTTAAAATCATTCAGCAGTGTCATATACAACAAATAACGTGATGGAGCCGGAGCGGTCGAAAAACTGTGTGCTCCTCCGTCTAGCAACACCTCCCCACTCTCCGAATGTGCTCACCTATATGGAAATGTCCACCCACCCCATAAGGACACCTACTGGTGTAATTTGGTACCTTCACACAGACAGAAATGGCTCCTACAATAATGAATGAATTCAATTCATTTTATTTTGTATAGCCCAAAATCGCACATTACAAATTTGCCTCAGAGGGCTTTACGGGAAAAACTCCCCAAAAAACAAAAAAAAAAACCTACCAGGGAAAAAAGGGAAGAAACCTTAGGGAGAAGATGTCTGTTTTCCTTCCTCTCAGGTTTGATTATATATCGGTGGGAACTGATGTTCTCAAACAGGAAGTGACTAGCTCTCAGTGCAGCAGAACAAACCCAACACAAACAAACAGAGGCTTTATTTTATCTATTGTAAAGAGACAAACACTTCCTGTTTGTACAAACTATGCAGAGAGAGAAGCAGATGACGTGCCGGACCTTTCTTAAATAAAGGGCCATAGCAGAGAGCATAGCAGGTTTCTCTTATTTTGGAAAGGTGTACTCTCTTCTTTACCTTATTAAAACACATTTTTATCAACGAACACTGTAAAATCAAAGTGTCAAACTCAATGTTTTCACTTTGTTTAATGATTCAATTTTATATTTATTGAGTGCAGCATAGAACCCACTGCTGAGTGAACGTCACGCCGTGAGGAGGCACGGGATCAGTCTCTCGGCGCGTCTTTGGACCGCCGGCGGTACTCTGGGAGGTGATGAAGGATCCAGGCAGCCGGAGTCAACATGGCCACTGCAAACAGCGACATGACCAAGAAACTCTGCTGTGAGGCAAAAAAAACAACCACGTGACAAAATCAGGATAGAAAATACAACTAGTTCATTAATAAAAACCATCCGTAGTCATTCTGATTGATCATTAATAAAACTACAATGAACATTGTTGAATTCAACACCAAACATTTCACATGAATAAATCTGAAACCATATTTAGATTTAGTTCTTTACAGGCAGGAATCAAAAGGACTTTGCACTGAGGTGCATTCTGGGTAAACCGCAGTATAATTGAAATCATAATGCTGCATGTAAGGGTAAATAAATTCATACCATGTGTAGAACAGTGACAATACCTCTGAAAACCCCAAAATATGAAATATTCAGAATTTGTTCTATAAAATGAAAAAACTGAAGGCCTTTGATTTGTAGTTCAATTGACTCAATTAGTTGAAAAACTGTGTGAACATCATGAACAGACGATTAAATATTAGTTAAAAAGAGTCGATGAACCCCGATGTCACAAAGTCAAAGGGGCTCAGGCGGAGACAAAGACAGTGAGACACATACAGACAGTGAGACGGATAAAGACAGAGACCAATAGTGAGACAGATGACACTCACTGCGGCTCCGATCTTGTTTCTCGGTGGTTTACTGTAGATCATCTTCCTTGTCTGCTTCACCATTTCTTTTGGTGAAGTTAAAGTCTTCATCCTCCTGAGGACACTGGCCGCCATCGTCACCTCAACAAACACGCACCTTGTAAGTAAGCAACACCTGTTGATCTCTGATTTTCTGTTTCTGATTCACCGTTCTCTGGTGGTGAGGATTAAACTGTGAGCACTGTGGCTGAATGGGAAGGGAGCGTTGGAGGGTGGGGAAGTGGGAGGAGATAGGAGGAGGGAGTTTGTGGAGGTCATCTTCATTTCCTGAATTTTAATTAGAGAACTTTTAACTTACTGCAAATATATCAATCAGTCTAAATACATATGATGAATATATGTACATAATGCATTTGAAAAAAGTACAAATCTGAAATCTAAAATGACATCTTGTTTGCGTGCAGTCAGAGATGAGAAGTGGCGATAAATGTTGAAGAGGACGGTAAACAGAGCAGCTGGTGTGCAGCTGCATCTGATTAGATTCCATCTCCAGAACAAACAGAACCAGAGCTGCTGGTTTAAATCTCTGCTACATCACAAACACGACGAGACGGCCACACAGAGTAACTACATCTTTTACTTTAGATACTCTGCCCCTCTACACTTACGTACGTTACTCTCCATTGTGTTCTCTTACAAATGGAATTCAAATATTCTTTACACAACATGCATAGTACTATGAAGGTGCAAAACACTTTTCCTTATGACACAAACAATAACCCCCCCCTTGCCGCTGCAAATCTTTTGGAGAACATCTCAGAAAAGCCATTTTCAAATCTCGCCATAGATTCTCAAATTGGATTGGGGTGTGTGGCGTGGCTTCGTATCTCCTTGTCCATTGTGTCAGCTGGGTGGACGGCCTTCTCTTGGCAGGTTTCTTTCAGTTTCTTTTATTTTAATGGGGCTCTGGGAAAAGCTCAGGGGTTTGGTTTTTTTTTTTTTACAGAAAAGGGGGTGAATACTAAAGCACTCAACACTTCTCAGATTTGTATTTGTAAATCATTTTTAAAACCATGAAAACTTTCTCCCAACTTCCAGATGATGGACTATTTGGTTTTGGTACATAAAATCCCAACTGAAATCCATTTCAACCTGTGATTATACGTCCAAAGGGTTGAATATTCATGCAGGGCACAGTAACATCATATACACGACGACTGAAGACTGTATATCTGACGACAGTCATTGATCAGCTGAGCTTTATTAGTTTTTTTATCAAAAAGGAAACTGATACAAAAATGTTGGTGACCACTGAGACACAAGATGTTAAAAACAGGAAGTCTGTGAAACTGAACTGTAAAATAAGAAGAAAGGTCAAAGGTGAAATCAAGGTCAAAGGCAGTTTAAAAGCATCCGGCATCATCTCGTCGTCTCCTTCTACTCTGCTGCTCAAAAAACTGCCGGATGTCATCAGGAGTCACAACCTATCAGAGAAGAGTCACATGACATCATCAAGAGTCCCAACTGCTATTAGTTTTAACGTTAACTCGGTCATGCTGATAAACCCCCCGGCCCCCATTATAGAGAACCTGACCCAGGATGACCCCTCACCTGAACCCTGAGTCCCAAGTCCCTCCACGTACAGCTTTTTGTGAATATCAATGTACCAACACAAAATGAATAACAAACACACAACAAGCAGCTGATGTTACCAGCAGCTCGTCTGCTCGCCTCCGCCTGTAGTCATTAGTGAAAAATCACTGGAATGCCTCAACTTTCAACCTTTGCACATAGTTTCTACTTCATTATTAACCGAAATGGATCAAAATGATGAATCTGAAACGTCACTCATAACGTTAACAAATACACCAGAAACAGAACTTGCCGTTTATTGGTGTGTGTATAAACTAAACACTAGTCAGCATCAAGCTGAAGGAGAACAATGTGTGTGGGGACATTCAGCTTCTGTAATATTCTAAGTTGAATTAGCTAATACATAAAAGAAAACAAAAAAAGTCCATGCATACAAGTTAATAAATGTGTTTACTGATGTGTTGCTTTTATTGATGTTGTATGGCTTAAGATTGCAATATCACCCTGAGCATCAGGGTTTCCCCTACTATTCCAACAGGGGCAGCGGAGATAAAGCTAATGAAGCCCCCCCGAGACGCTCGGTTCAGCCTATGCGGCCGTTGGAGACTCAGCCATCAGAACAGTCCCATTACATCATCAGGACTCTCAACGTGCCATCATAAGTACGGTCACATGACATTATGACTAACAGGAGACTTTCACATCTTGAGTGGTGTCGGATGAAATATAGAAACTGTTATGACCAAATGTCAGATAACAAATCTCCCTCCTAGACTCACCTTTCCTTCTTCAGCAAATCTCTGCAGGAAGTCCTTCAATTCCGTTTTCATGTCGTTGTACCCTGAAAGAGAGAAGCCATATACAGCTCTATATCCAACTGTGTGTCTTCTCTCGCTCAGCTGGTAATAATGTGTATCGCCCTGGAAATTAAATACCTGTTTCTGGTATTTGTACGTGTACCACTGGGAGTTCAATGTGGGATAACAGCAGGTCATTTAAATTGTAATACTGGCACTTTAATGCGGGGTCCCAGTAGTGTAATACATAGTCCTGGTACATTGATATGTGGTCCTAATGGTTTGATTAATGCGGTATTTTTTTTTACCGTGGATGATCTCCAGCTGCTGCACGTGGTCCAAGTTGTCCAGCGCTGACATCAGAGGGTCGTGTTCCGGCTGCCGCTGTTCATTGGTCTTTCCTTTGTTCTCGTAGGCGAGGACAGTGTCCGACTCGTCCAACAGGAAGGACAAACCGGCTCCAGACAGATTCTCCTGAATGACTCAAGGGTGGTTTAGGGGTCAGAGGACAACAGGCGGACATCATCGCTATGTGAGCCAATAGACAGCGTAAAATCTCACCTTACAGGTGCTACAGGAGCAGAGCTTGGAGCGCCACCCTGACGGCCAGAACACAGCTCCTGATTGGCCTCTTTTTTGACCAATCGCCTGGAGCTCCTTAAGCCTGCAGCTTGGGACCGCCTCCTCGCGGCTTCGCTTGCAGCTGGGCTCAATGATGTCATCACCCTGACGGATTATTCATTCAATCACATCAATAAGTGATGAGATGATGGCTTGTGCACCTCGGCCCTTCTAGAGGGTTAGATGTTGATGTGGGATTTTACCTTTGATCAAAGGCGCGGCCCTCCGCATAAACTGAGAGGCATCCAGCTGCAGCCCCGCGGACTCACCAGTGGATGGACAGCAGACGTCATTTCCGCATCGTCATTAGCGATGGACAGATATGGATTTTTTTTAGTGCCGATCCCGATATCGATTTTTCTTCATCAGCCTTAGCCGATGACCGATATGGGCTGCCGATTTTCTTAAGCCGATATTTGGAGCCGATACTGCTTTTGCTCCCTCAATTTACATCATAAAAATGACACAATGATGATGACAAATGTTACAAGTCCCTATACCCCGACGACCGATTTGCACATCAGGACCACTGCGGGCCTCCACCAGAGTTTCCTCTGGCTTCGCCCTGCCCAGGCATAGTTCATAGGGGTGTAACGATTCGTTTTTAACAACGATTCGATCACGATTCGTGGTTGTCGATACGATTCAAGGACGATATTGGTTCATTTGGAACGATTCGATACGATTCAGTGACTTGAAATCGATTCAGTAACATTTTAGCCCAAAAGTCAACCAGTGTGACTGAAATAAATTTCCTAGATTCCTGTTGTTTCTTGTAATAGAATCAGGTATCAATTCATTATGAATATAAATAAACAACTAAACAACAATGAATGGCAAACGCATTCACATTTTATCTGAATAAAGTGCAAACACTGCTGTAGCAGTGTAGCAGAAATAAACCTGTATTAGTTGTATACACAAAAACACCCTGCAATAATGGTTTCCCCCAACCAACCCGGTTTGGATTTGCCGTGAAACCCGGAAGTTGAATCGGGGCTCGGGACGGCGGGACCTGCGTACTGCGTGAGCGCGTCACGGCTCAGTCTGCGACAGCCTTTATCATTAAAAGTGCTAAGAAGAAAGTCTGACGTGCTTAAATACAACGGGTTATTTCCTAGTATCGATAAAATCGATTTATGACATTTTAAATCGATGTTAGATCGATATATGTCGTCCATAAGGCCAACTCGCCGAGCACAGATTGATGTAGTTGGATCGGAGGAATAAAAATCGATACATCGATGTAACAGCTGAATCATTACACCCCTAATAGTTCACCATCTTTCGGGTCCTATCGCATGCGCTCACGCTCCACCTCCAACGTAATATTGTCACGTTTTGCCCCCCCCCCGAAATTGTGACACATTGTGACAGTACTACGTTTGCCTTGAAACTACGTCACGTGACTATGAAGTTTCCCTCAGCTAAAAAAACAACATGGCGGACTGTCGGCGTATTAAAGTGCAAATATCGGCCCGATCTATCAGTCGATCCCTAATTGTCATTCACTTTTCAAATTTGACGCGCCATGCAGAAAAAGTAATAAACTGTTGATTTATAGGTTATAGGTTTTTGTGGAAAGTTATTAATTGGATTTTTGTAAACTCTTATGAATTATAATCTATCCATCCGGGACGGTAGGTGGCGGAATGCACCGTAAACGTTTAATCTGAAGTCCGCCGCTGAATTAAAGACGAGAGACTTATTGGACACCTCCGATGCTACATAAATAGCCGCTAAGCTAAACGTTAAGGCACAAAATAGTGATCTAGGCTGAATTTAAGTCACAAAAAATAGAATGCTGTCCATCCAGCGGTGAAAACAGAAATTAGCGGCGAAACGGAAATGACGTAGACTGTCTATCCACTGGTGTCCAGCCACTAGTGTCTAGCCGGAGGCGAGTCTGCGGGGCTGCAGCTGGATGCTATTGGATAAACTCGCATAAACTTGCGCCTCCATGTGCACGCGCATAAAGCCTGCCCACTCCGTGCGGAACGCTAATGCTAAACTAGCTTGTTAGGCGAGGGGCGGACGCCAACCTCTAGCCCCTCCCCTTAAAAAAATCTCTTTGGATCTACACGATTCACGTAAATGACCCATTTTGCGTTGAAAGCGGCGAATTTTGCCAAAAGGTGACTAGTTTGCAGGTATGAATAGCAAAGCATTTTTGAGTACTGATGTACAATTTTGAGCTTAATCGTCTCACCTTTTCTTCTTTGGTAAAAAGGTCTGTGTTTGACTCGTCTGCATCTCTTTTCTCCTTCACCTGAACTGCTGCACCTGCAACTTAATGTCACACAAACATGAAAAAGAGGATTAACTGGACCGATAGATCAGCCGAGAGATGAGACAAACGGAGACCGTTTACCTGACAGGTGAGCAGCGTAGGTCCAGAGAAAAGGGTTTTTGTTCATACAGGATTCACATATCATCTCCTGCAGCTCCACACAGTCTGGAACCACTCGGCCCAGGTGCTGTCAACACGTACAACGCACTTCCATTAGTGACAAACACTTCACAAGTCACTTCCTGTACAGCACTGTTATTAAAAGAAAATCTATTAGTAGATCCGATAACAGACTCACCCGGCCATGCAGCCAGTCCTCACACACCACACACTGAATCATCTCGTCCTCCACCTCCACACAGGAACACAGTGCATTTAAAACAGTGCACACCTCGTGCTCAGGTGATGGTCAATTAAGGGTCAGCTGAAGGTCAAGTGAAGATCAGGTAACAGCTGGCATGTTTTTTTCTTAAATGTCAAGATAGGACTCATTAGAATGCTCAACTGGTGGCAATTTCTTCGTTTACTGCCCTCTATTAATTATTGTGAACGCATGACAATATGTAACTGGAATATTGTACGTATGACAATCCTCATTTTATAAGAACCAAGCCTCAAACCAGAGGCTTAAATAAAGACATGAAAAGGTCACATGGCATGTGGTCGTTTGCAGTGTCTCACCTGGTCGTCTGGGTCTGGGTACGGACGGCTGCAGGTACAGTAAACTCCAGAGAAGTTATGACTGTACTTATTCAGAGTGTTCACCTCCTCCTTCACCTGAAAGACACCCATAACATGGATCTATAGCGCTTTTTGATGTGATGAGGTCCAGTAACAGAGATTCTAAATAAGCCACCGGATAAAATCGCAACATTTTATTGACGTGCAACGTTCCTGCCAGGAATGAAAAGTGGCCGACTCTGATTTGCTACCGTGAATTTCCGTGACCATCGGAACCAACTTGCACAAGTTTAGATGATCTTTCCTGTGTACCAGCCTAATAATAATTTGTCATGTAACCAAAGACGCTCAACAATAACAGACCAGAACAAAACCAGACAAAAAAAGAGAAACCAACAGATGAACAGACAAACGCTAAAATTAAAATAAATAAAAATGGAAGTGGAGAAAACTGTGCGGAACAAGTCATGTAGGGATTAGCATTTGATAGCGAGTTAGAGGAGGTGGCGTTTGAGGGATTGTTTGAATGGCGACACGGTGGGAGCCTGGTGGCTGTGGATGGGGAGGGCCTTCCACAGGGGGGCTGGCGCATTGTCCTCGTGGTCTTCATGGTATTAGCATAGTATCCTGGACATTTGGTCAGGTCTTAATGCCTAAATATTTTGCGTGTGTATTGGAGGAATCAGCAAAACACAAGTGTGTGTTTGTGTGTGTGTTTGAGAATACAATGCTGCGTTTGTATATTTGGAGGGTTAGAGCAACGCACGTTCAAAATATATCTATCTTTTTTAATAAAATAGAATTACGTCAATTTGTTAGTTAACATGTAACACGCAATTCCCATACTTATTCATGAGGATAACATTGAATTATCTCTAAGGGCCCAATGAACATTGATTACAATTCATCATCAGCACCATCAAACAAAATGTAAATGAATGATGTGAACTCACAGGATTAAGTTTACACTTCAGATCTGTGAACTTCCTGTTTCCACAGTCACAGCGGAAGTTCCTGCAGACAGAGAAGGGGCCGTTTAGTAATAACAGAGGTATTGTTTGTTTCATTAACTACAACAGGGACCTGTTCCTCGTAAGTGGCTAATCAAGTTAGCCGGATCATTTTCTGGATAAGAAACATATATGCTGCTACGATTATCATCATCATCATTATTTTAAATATGAATCATATTAATATTACTATTATTATAAACCAACATTAACCTTTCCTAAAATCTTTGTGCTTTCCCTCCCTTTACTTCTGTGGATGCTGGTTCTATCTGATGGAGGTTCTATCTGATGGAGGTTCTATCTGATGGTGGTGGCCCCTGCAGTGGTCCTGTCGTACATCTGGCCGGCTACTTGGAATTCTTTGAATAATTTCTGTTATAGAAATTGAATGTATTCTACATCTGTATGAGTCATTCTGTACACATGACATCCATTGCAGTCTGTCCATCCCGGGAGAGGGATCCCTCCTCTGACGATCTCCCTAAGGTTTCTTCCCTTTTTTCCCTAGAAGGGTTTTTTTCATTTTTTGGGGAGTTTTTCCTGTGCCGATGTGAGGGTCTTGGGACGGAGGATGTTGCATGTGTACAGACTGTAAAGCCCTCTGAGGATAATTTGTAATTTGCGTTTTTGGGCTGTACAAAATTAATTGAAAAAAATAAATAAGACCCCATGTTTGACTGCTTCAATTGATCGAATTTCTGATCATGAGTAATACATACATATAAAAACTCACAGTTCTATATGGTCATCTGCGTTTAGATAACATGTATTTACACAAAAAGGACAAACTTATTTTTAAATTTGTATGAATTGTAACCTCTTTGAGCCGTTTTTTTTTTAATCTACTTAACAGCCCAACACTCACGCATTTACCAATATTTTGCCGTGCCTCATCTCACTGGTGAGCTGTTAAGATTTTGCAATGGATACTCAATTTTATTCTCAGTCTGCACACATGAAACCCTCACATCGGCACAGGAAATACTCTTTGATGTGGAGCAAGAAAGGAGAAACCTTCAGAGATGGATGTCATGTGTACAGATATTTCACATACATTGTTCTACGTTCAGTTTATTTGACAGAAATGATTTGAATATACAGATTATGGTCTTAAACTCCTTGTATGCGTTCATATCCTCTCCTGCTCGTCCTCCTTTGAGTTTACCTGCCGTTGTATTGTTAGAAAATCTTGGTTTTGGTGATCAACCCTTCCCCCCTGTGACGTAGGACGGGCAATTATTCTGATGACTGACGTCTGGTTCAAACTAACAAGACTAGAAGCGCGGATCAGCCTTTGAGGAGCCGAGAAAGCCTTGCTTCAATCATCGGGTTAATTTGAGCTGGATAATGGGACTTTTGATCGGCTTTGTTGTACCCTGATCGTACAAGGAACCAGACCCTGAAGTATTGTTTGTTCCATTACTTAAAAGATAAGTATTATTTGTTTATTGACAAAAGTATTGCTTATTTAGTAACAACACTATGGCTGATATTAATCCACGTCCAAACACGATCTGATCAGGCCCTGATTGAAGGATGTTTAGTAGGGGTGTAAAGATCCATCTATTACATCGATGTATCGATTTATATTCCTCCGATCCAACTACATCGATCTGTACTCCCAGTTATGGACGACATATATCAATCTAACATCGTTTTAAAATTTAATAAAGCGATTTTATCGCTACTAGGAAATAACCTATTGGATTTAAGCATGTCAGACTTTCTTCTTAGCACTTTTAATGATAAAGGCTGTCGCGGACTGAGCCGACGCGCTCACGCAGTATGCAGGTCCCGCCGTCCTGAGCCCCGATTCAACTTCCGGGTTTCACGAGCAAAGCCGAGGGGACGTTCCACAGGGGTGGAAATAGCGGGATGGTTTTGCGGTGGTTTGTTGGGGGAAACCATTAGTGCAGGGGTGCTTTCTGTGTATATCACTAATACAGGTTTTTTCTGCTACACTGCTACAGCAGTGTTTGCACTTTATTCAAATAAAATGGGAATGCATTTGCCATTCATTGTTGTTTCGATTTTAAGTCACTGAATTGTTTTGGATCGTATCGTTCTAAATTAACCAATATCGTCCTTGAATCGTATCGACAACCACGAAACGTGATACAAATCGAATCGTTAAAACGAATCGTTACACCCCTAATGTTTAGCGATTGTAACATGGTACGTTTTGAAATGACACACAATGTTAACAGTTTCAATGCTAAAATGTGATTGATCATATATTTAAAAGGTGATTGTTGACCTCTTGGTGTAGAGTTCAAAAAGGTCGTGACCTTCGTGACATTTGTACGAGCAGGCCAGACAGACTCCTGCAGCCTCTCCTCCCTTTGTTCTGCAGCTGTTGCAGGCATACAGAGCCTGACGCTTCACATAGCCCTGAGGCACACAGAAACACACTTATTGTTTGGAGAAGCATTTCCTCCTGCGTAAAACAACAGTCAAAGCATCCAGTAAAAGGCTACAAAAGCTAGAATCAGAAAGTCAGTTGAGCTTTGTGTCCTTCTAAAGCAGCGATGGGTTTGGTGATGAAGATACTGGCGATATGAAGGAACATCCCTCTCACTAGTTTTTCCAGGTTAGAGGAGCATCAATAGAAAGGGTTAGTTAGAGCCTGGTTAATGCCACCAGGGGGCGGAGATGAACCATCTATATCAGGGGTGTCAAACGTACGGCCCGCGGGCCGGAACCGGCCCGCCAGGTGGTTCAGTCTGGCCTGCAGTATAAATCTGTATTATTGAAAAAAATAAGAATACACTTCATTTTCTATAAAATCTGCAATTCCAATATTGACTGTTTAGTCTATCGCTTTACCCGCTTTTTCTGTTGACCCTGGCACCCTCTTCAGTGAAATGTCTTTGTCAAAAAAGACACAGAGTGTCGGATTTTTCAAGAAAAATGGACCTCTTCCTACATGTTCATGGAGGTGAATCACAATCACTGTGATCAGTTTTTATGCATAATGCACTTAAATAAAAGTGGGCGAAAATGTTGTTGAAATTGCACATGCTTTTCTTAAAAACTCTTAGGTTGTTGATAATATTTATTAAAAGGACAATTAATTGCATATAAATATTTTTATAATTTACTTCTTCTTTGCACTAATACAAAGAAGAAAGTGGACTTATTGTTAGTTCTCTGTAATTTTGGAATCAGTTTACTGGTCTGGCCAACGTGAGATGCGATTAAGTTGTATGCGGCCCCCAGACCAGAATGAGTTTGACACCCCTGATCTATATAGAGATAACTCCATATAGATAGCTATTTATAAATATGTATTTATACATTATATATTATTATATGATGCACATATTAGATATGAAAGCATCTACAGTGCTTTCCCTAGGTTTACAAATTTGGGGGGCGGGGGAGGGGAGAGGAGGCATGCGGACATATTCACAACCTATTCATGTTAGTGTGGAACTGTCTAGCATGCAATAACATGGGCAACAGCTGTTGGTAATGGTAGGGAAACACTGATTCTATACACACATGAACAGCACTTCTATTGATGCGGGTCTGCTTAGTATGCTGTACCCCTGGTGCGTGCGTGCGTGCGTGCGTGCGTGGACACACACACGTAGCAAATGGAAACTGACCTGAGGGTAGGAGCAATGATCAGAGTCACTTCCTGCCAATACTGCTGAAGCTTCTTCCTCCAACTCTTCATCTTCCTCCAGAATATCAATCAGAGAAACAGTCTGCTCCTCAGACATATTTTCTGCTACCATGGAAACCAACAACATATCTTGGTTAGCCGTTAGCTGGAATTCAGACAGATCTTCACACTATTCAAACATACGCACTTGGCATCAATAAGCACCTGAGACATGGTCACATAGTGTGTGTTCACATTTTGTTAATGGGTTACGCATCCTGCGTCTTATATGTAGTTTGTGGTCAGGCCAAAGACACGGTGAGGGTTAACTACGACTACTTTCAACTGCGAACAGACAGCTCATCGATCAGCTGAATAATCCGTTAGCATTTAGCATCGTTAGCTTCCTCCGTAAACACAGCAATATCGTTAACTAGTTATATAAATGGTGATGATATCATTATTACCACTAGTTAGTTCCCTAACGTTAGAAATATTACTCAACTACTTAGCAATGCTAACTTAGCAATTGATGTTAACGTCGTTAGCTCCATCAATAAAGATATCCATGGTGATGCTAACAGTAGGAGCTCAGCTAACGTTTGGTAAATAAAACTGAAACGTACCAAGTAAAACTGTTCGCACCGTTCGATGTGCCAGCAAAAAAACACTAACGCGAGCGATCGTTAATATAATAAACTATGTACAGTGGATTTTGTCCCAAACCCACGAGATGTGTCTCTTCCTGCGGCTGCTCATCAGTCATCGCCGTCTATGAGTCATCGACCGCATACGTCACGTTCCTTCATCCGGTTCCGTCGGTTCTTCTTCTTCTTTGGGTTTTATGGCAGTTGGCATTTGGTTTTATTGGCGCATTACCGCCGCCGTGCCGTCGGTTCCTTTAACGCTGTGATTATAAACATGGTGTGATTGTAAACTAACTCTACATCTAGTTTAGTGGTGTGATTACAAACTAACTATAGATTTAGTTTAGCGTGATTATAAACAGCGCCGGCGCTCCGCACACGCACATCACGCACTGCGCTTAGGGGACCAAGTGCCTGGGGGGGCATCAAAAAATCTGGGATGTGAAAAATCACCACAGTAGGCTACTAGTATAGGTAACAAATAAAATATGTCTAAAACCTGTTGATATGCAAAACCAATACAAAAGTAATAGGTCATCACTCACAGCAGCTCCGAGCTTAAAGAGCCGGGTCCAGGGCTACGGAGACACCCCGCAGCGCAAGTAGTTTCACCCGATGGGATCCAACTGGCTTGATGCTCACTTGTACGCGCACGGACGCTTTGGCTACGAGGAGGAAGCACAAAGAGGGGAAACCGATCCGCGTCAGTCACGAGCTCACGCGCACCTCCGCAGCCCGGACACGCGCGCAAGCACACGCACGCACCCAAGAAGCCGCATTTACAGAAAAAAGAAATGTTCCTCCGAGACAACGATGAGCTCTGCAAACACACAGAATATTCTGAGTAAGAAGCGGAAGCCGCTGGCAGCGTAAATACTTTTTGGAATACTTTCTGTAAACGCAGAAAGTATTCAAGTCAAGTCAAATGTATCTACAGCACATTGCATATGATTAGACTCAATGTGCTTAAAAACAAAACAGGCAATGCAATAAGAAATGCATACACAATACATAATAAAAACATACAAAATAATGCTGTCAGTATAAAAAGAAAATATAAAAACAACTGACCAGAACTAAAAGCTTGTGAGAAAAGATGTGTATTCAAATATTGAATCAACGTAAAATACATGAACCCAGCACAGACCACGTGATAAAGAAAGATGGCGGCCGTGATAGCAGAGCTGATGTTCAGAGACGGACAGAGAGAGAAGATAAGCGTTAAAGTTGAAAGTAGTCTTGGTTCTCTGATCAGAGGAGTTCATGAGCTGAACACGAACGTATCGCAGCTCCTCAGCAAGCTGGTGGAGCAGGAAAAGACCTGCGGAGACTGCGCAGAAGGTGAGCTACGTGCTGCTAGCATTAGCAGTCAGAGGTAAACAGACTGACCGCTACGCCTCAGTTAACTATTCGAGATTGTTTTGACCTGTCTTTTACCTGTTGTTGTAGGCGAGGAAGCGGATGAGGACAGTGATGACGAAAATGAGCCTCCAAGCTCTTACCTACAGCCTCCAGCCAAAAAATCCAAAAGCTGACACACCGGAGGACAAACGTGTGAAAGCCTGAAGACGCAATGTTTTCTGTTCGTATACATTTGGGGGAGTCTATGGTAATACATATAATAAATGTTGATTTCATTTAGCTTTTACATTCATTCTTCCTAACTGTCTCTACATGTCTTTCAGTTTTCAATCAAGCTGCTTAACACATTGTACAGATACGTAAGTGACTTTTCCTCTCAAAGGATAAGACACTCTTCTGTGAAGGATGACCCTAGTGTATATAAAGTCTCACTTATATGGGTAAATATTCAAAATATGAGTAAATAAAAACATTCAAATTCCTGGTAGGATTTAAACAATCCCTGATGCATCAGTACAGTCTAAAAAAAAGTGATGCATTGGAGATTTCCAACCTTCTAAACTGTAAAGAGTTGGGTTTAGACTTCCTGACTTCATTCTCTCCACTACTTCCCCTCAATAGCTCATTAGTACATGTCTTTCTAGATCATGCCAGCAAGCAGTATAGAGGTAAAGTATTTTTTAAATGACTGCCACTCTGCACTCAAATGTGTCGAACCCCCCGTCCTTACTCTTGTGCATTATATATTCTGTGGTAAAAAGATGAAAACCAAATACAGATGTCTGTCATTCTAAAATATCAGTTTGGGGATTACCTGCCCATAATCAGATAAGTCACATCATTGTTTCTCCATTTTATTGATTTCGTAATAAACACGCCATGCTATGCAGACACACACAAACTCGGAGCAGTCTTTTCATCAACTCCTGACTAACAGACGGTTCAGTCTGTTGTCCGGCAGTGGGCCCCTCTGCTTGCCCTCTCATGGATGAGCAGCAGGCTTCTGATTGTTTGTGCTCTTATGTGTCGATCAGCGTCGGAGCTTTCCGATTGGCCGGTTTGCGTGTGGCTTGCCGGCTACACAGCAGGGCGAGGCAGACAGGAAGGACACAAAAACCGACGGCTCGGGGGTCAGCTCTCGTGCAGGAGAAAAGGAAGAGGAAGAGCTGCAGGTACGGCAGAAGGAAAACCAATGCCCATAACCAGACAGGAAGTGGTGGCAGGTAAGCACTCACACGCTGAGACCAGCTGATTGCAAGGGATGGGGCTGAAGGACCAGCGCCGCCTTTCTGCACATGCTCCAAACTGAAGCTGTGGACCTCAAACACGTAGTACACTGCCATGACACTGAGCAGCAAGAAGAGAGCCACGCCCAGCCAACCCAGCCGCTGACGGAAGTTCATCATCCTCCATACTGTGAGGGAAACACAATTCATGTTTAATATGGCACTACTGAAAGTCTGCCATACTGAAAAATAATGGGCCAATTAGCAATCAATGTGAATAATACATCAATTCTTAAATCAGAACAAGTTTTAAACCTGGGGGAAACTGTCAGAATCACCTTAAAGGTAAATTAATACAAGTAAAATCATTACATAAATCACTGTACGGTACATTCAATAATTGAGAATAAGGATTCCATAATCACATTATGTATCATTTTAGCCGGTTTGAAATCCGTTTTAACCTCAATGTGGCTGGATTTCACAGATCCTTTGAGCCTCTTCTGGTTGATTTGCGCAGTAAAATAGCACTCAGTGAGCTGTCCGTTAGCAGCCCGTTAGCACTCAGTGAGCTGTTCGTTAACATTCAGTGAGAAGGCTGTTAGCAGCCCGTTAGCACTCAGTGAGCTGTCCATTAGCAGCCCGTTAGCACTCAGTGAGCTGTCCATTAGCAGCCCGTTAGCACTCAGTGAGCTGTTCGTTAACATTCAGTGAGCAGGCTGTTAGCAGCCCGTTAGCACTCAGTGAGCATGCTGTTAGCAGCCTGTTAGCACTCAGTGAGCTCTCCGTTAGTAGCCTGTTAGTAGCCCGTTGGCACTCAGTGAGCAGGCTGTTAGCAGCCCGTTAGCACTCTGAGCTTTCTGTTAGCATTCAGTGAGCAGCCGGTTAGCGGTGCAAGCAGTCCGTTAACGGTCAGTAAGCAGCCTGTAAACAATGCCTATCATTAGGTTAGCAGTGTGCTTACCTGTTATTTAGCGCTTACCTTCTTCCGTTCTGATTCTTTCAAATTAAAATTTGAGTCGTCGTTTTGGGGTCGTCAACCCACTAGCTGCGTCTCAAAGTCGCTAGTTTGCATTCTTGTAGCCTTCAGCAGCCTTGGCTGGTCCTCCAACAACCGCATAGGCTGAATCGAACGCTCTCTAGAATGAGACTGTCTGGCCTACGGGGGGGACTTCCTGCTTGCGTCATCCGCATTACCTCGGCTGCACCCGTTGTCAAGCCGAAAAACATATACAGTAAAGTACAGATAAGGAAGATACGTTCTTATTTCATTTAATTTAGGAAGATACACTTCTCCTCAGGAGCATAATATATTTCAGCCTGAGAGAAGAACATTTTCCGGTTATTTTAAATTAAAATTAAATCCGTTGTATTTATCTAATTTATAACTACTTTTAACTACTTTTATAACATTTTAACAAACACATATGAAATTATATATTAACTGTTGTTAGAAAAAGAAAAAAAAACATTGATTTAAACTTTTTAACTTAAATTGTTTAGGGCGCGCTCCTTCCCATCATCAGGAGGGGGGGTTAGTGGGTGGGGACAGGCTGTTATTAAGAAGTGTAGGTTCGGACCGGAGCGACTGCGCCGGGCTGAGATCCGTGCAGGGTGAGGCGGGACAGACGGCACGAGGCTCCGGCCCGGACGCAGAGCTTTTTGTGCGAAATACAGCCACACTTTTGACCGTTTACCTTTCGGCACTTTCTAGCTAGCTACTGTAGCTATAAGCTACGAATGATAAACTATGTTAACTAACCGAGTCATTGGAGGTTTGTAAAAATAAGTTGCTACACAAACGGTAAGCTGTCGTCATTAGCTGTTCCGGGGATAGAGTCATCAGAGTAGCACCGAAATGAAGCACCGAAATCTGCGTTGTGTTTCGGTACGGCAAGTACCGGTCGTGTAGGAACCGGTACTATATTGGTACCGGTTCTCGGTACCCAACCCTAATCTTAAGGCAGACATTCCATTAATGTTGTCAATAAAACCACAACAGCAAACATATTTATTAACCTGTATGCAAAGACTTTTTCTTGCACTGTAAAATATTACAGAATATGTCCACGCTAATAACACACACACACGCGCACACACACACACACACACACACACCGCTCTCCTTCAGCTTGATGCTTCCTCCTGCTCCATAAAACACAACTAAATGCAATAGTGATATTTCAGGTTCATAACTGGTCTGCTTAAACCTCTAAAGTGTGAAAGTTTAGTCATTTATGTGACTTTTCACTAATAACTACGGGCAGATGCGTGGCGTCAGTTAACGTTATAACTGAGCAGTTTATTCCAGCGTCTCGTGTATTTAAAAACAAACACATTGGTTACCAACGTCTCGTAACTTAAGGTGTGATGTTCTATATTATAATGTAACATTTATGTAGCGGCGTTCCTTCGGTGACGGACATAGGCCGCTATCGAGCTGCAGACACATTGATTTCATTTTCTTAGCACGAAAGAGGAGATCTTAAGGTCGTTTCGTTTGCTATTTATTGAAACATTAAAAGCGTCAACTAAAAACACAAAACAATACATTCCGTCACACGGTAGAAAAACTGCACTAGTGCCTCATACGCTCATCTCAGTTGCACCTGCTACAAACATGACAACATAAGCAGGAAAATAAAGGGCGTCATGCCAACACATGTATGGATATAAGAAAGTCCAATTTAACCATAAACACACGTTTGGCTCCTACAATTTCTATGCTAGATATTCAAGTGAATTCTATTACTTAAGGTTACATTTAAAAGTGAAATCTTGCCGCGCTGTCGGACTCCCCGCCTCCGTCCTGAATAAATTAAATCATCGTCGTACCGAACTGCATGCTGGGATATGCTGGCCCGCAAAGGATAGATCCGATGTGTCCTCCAAATCGGCTTCTGGAGGACTGCGTCCCTCGACCGCGTTCGGAGGAGCCGACGAACACAGCGGAAGTGACGTATGCGGTCGACAAAGGATGCAGCCTAACGACTTTGAGACACAGCTGGAATCTATCGCTGGAGGTCCGAGAAGTCTCCTCTCTTCTTCCAGTTTTGTCACCCGACACCCGTGTGAATGATGTCATTCTCAAATCTGACTCTCCAGCGCCACCTCATTGATTTTTTTAGAATATATTCAAGCAATCTATATCAGTGTTCGGGCCAGCTAAGCAGTCTCTGCTGGTCTAAACAAAGTTATTGCTTTCATTCTTTATCATAAACACACTGCATGTACTGTAATTATTTTTCCTGTTTCTCGCTTATTTTCTTTTTGCACAGCTCCTGGCTTCCTCTGTTGCTTCCAGTGCAGCTTGTTTTAAAGAGAGCTTTTCTCCAATCAGTTTCAGCCCCTCAGTGTGTGGCTGGATTCGAGTTGTCAAATTTGCTTAGAAAGGTTCCTAACCGAGTGAAATAAGCAGTGCAAGCGGCCGCCTTGACCAGAGCAGTTTGAATTCTTTGCTTAGCTCCTGTAGCATAATTGCCACTGGACCATCCTTTACGAAAGGAAAGGAGTGATTTCTGTCCCACAATTCCTTGCGGTAGAAATATTTTAATGAAGTATAATTCCGGCATTCACAAGAAATAACGATCATGACCCTGAAATGCACATCATGTAAGTATCCGCCTCTAACATGCTTCTCTCATTGCAGCATAACGATGATGCTGAAAGTCGGGTCGGCTTTCTTAAAATACACGGCCGTCTTTTCCTTACTCCTCGGAATATACGTGAGGAGGTCATTATTTTGACAATTTGAATCCAGCCTCTATGTAAGAAGCCCATGCAGCGCCACGTGCGCTGTGATTGGTCCGTGTGCCAGCGTCTCAAAAAGAAAGCTAGCTGGCAGATCTCAGTGTTTAACGTTGGTTCAGAATGAGCATTTGGTAAGTGGACTGCTTTTGTGTTTTACTGAGACCAAGTTCTTATTCTCCGATCGTCTGTGCAAATCTTCATCCACAGATCTCAAAAAACAGCTACAGGACTTCCGTAGCAAAGAAACAAGAGAACAGTGATGATGCAGGAACGTCAGGAGCTTTTCCTTCAGGAGAAACCTACAAACACCTGGAAAGTGTCCTAAAAATCCGGACTATAAAATAACTAGCCAATCCACACTAGAAATACCCTCCCTGGATAAACATCAAGTTTCCTGCGAGCAGTCCTCCACAGATCCCTCCTGGTGCTGAAGGAAACGGATCAGACCACCAGGCAGCGGCAACTTCTTCAAACAACGTTGTCCAACCAGCTGCAGAACCTGCAGCCTGCAGAGCTGCAGCAGTGGGCGTGGGGGGGCTGAAAAACCACATCAACACAAATTGTGACATCAGTGGTGAAATCTAAGATCACTGTAGTACAACTAAACAAACTGTTGACATCCGTATGACACAAACCAGAAACATCACTGGGAAGCTACTTGACAAACTGGCGACATTATTCCCATATTGTAAAGCCATGTTCATCCGCTTTCAGTTTGTTTATCAATTATTGACCCACTTGCTTTTTCCTTGATGTTGCGCCAGTCGGAGTAACTGTCCAGGTGAGACGTCATCCTAGAGCACAGGGTCACATGACCAACGTAGTCCAAAAGGATGTCAATGATTGGTCCCGCCCACCGACTGATACCAGTGGCCGAAATCATCTCACAGAACTGTCAATCAATAACAGGTCTGTCAATAAATCTAATAACTGTCCATCAATCACATGACCGGTAATCACTTACAGAACCGTTGGTGAGAGGGTCACTTTGCTTTTTAAACTCCGCTCACCTGAACGCCGCCGCTTTGCTGGGGGACTCTGTCGGCCTCAGAAAGCTCCCTCACTGGACGCGTGGTTTTGATTGATGGATGTGGTCGCATCCCATAGATGCAGTTGAAGCAGGACAGGGCGGGACCTCCGTGGTCCAGCAGGAACTTGAACATTGGCAGGTTCTTCATGGAGAACATGTAGACAGCGGGGAAGGTGGTGGGATGTGTGGGGATGGAGGCGTTGATGTCGGCTCCGTGCTCCACCAGCAGAGCGACCATCTGGATGCAGCCTTGCCTCGCCGCCACGAACAGAGGCCGGAACACGTCCACGTTTGGATTGGCGCCAGCCTCCAGTAGCATGTGCACCGCGTGGATGTTGTTGTTGGTGACGGAGAAGTAGAGTGCCGTGCTGCGGCGGTCCTGGTACAGCCTCGAGCGTTCTTCACACAGCTGAGAGTTGACGTTGAAGCCGGCCTCGATCAGGAGCTCCAGGACGTCGTCATGGTTATACTCGGCGGCCAGATGCAGGGGGCTGATTCCAGTCCGCCGGACTCTGGTCCTACTTGTGGCCGAGATCAACATGGAGACGATGCTGGAACCAGGAAATATTCCATGGGTTAGATTAGAGCGACCCCAAGTTATATGAAAGCGCCTTACAGTGAACCGTTTCAATGAGGAAACCCATTTATTTGCATTTATTATGCGGTCCAGGGCAGGGTTAGAGGTGAACCATTGATTTTAAAGATGGTGTTGGGTGAAATACAATGCAGGCATCAAAGATTTAAGGCTCTCTGTTCGATTTAGGTTCAGTTTCGTAGGGATTTGTTGTAACTCATAAAAAGGTAACCCTTTTTCAGTCCTTTTATTAATTTTCCATAACATGGCTCTCTAGGCGTTGACTCTGAAGAGCCTCTTCCCCTGTTCTAAAGCTGTGGAACTTGATTTACCCTCAAACTACCGACACCTTTATGCTGCGTTCCCACTGAGGCGGAGGTGAATTTCACTGACTCAACCAGGAAGTGACGCTGATTGGCTTTCGCTGATTCAGGATTCATTGGCTTTGCTCAATCCTCCTTTTCGTGTCCTCTGCGCCGCCCGTCAAAAATGTGCTTCCATTTGCATAGAATAATTTGCTTTTGAGTGTTTTTTCGTGGATAGCAGGGTGCCTACATGTCACTTCCCCTCTGAGCGGCCACGTGGAGCGGTAACCACCCCGTCTTTCCAGGTATGTTGGCGTTGGCGTTCTGAGAGAGGAGAAACTCCACGATTTCTTCATGTCCATTTTTAGCAGCTTCGTACAGAGCGGTTGCTCCATCAGCAGCCTGAGAATTAATGTCTGCACCTGTTGGGAGAGAGGGAAGCGTTCAGGTCGGGTTTCTTAATGTGGGCAGTTCTTTCTTGTATTGTTAGTTTTTAAACATGAACCGCTGTTGAACCCCTCTTCATCCTGGAAGAAGGTTCCCTTCACTCTTTGAGGTTTCTTTTCCATTTCCAAGGATTTCTTAGTTTTTCAGAGGGCATTTTTGACAGCGGATGTGGTTTGCAGTACAGATTGTAAAGTCCTCAGAGGAAAATTCAGGATTTCTGACACCGGAAGGTACAGATAAAAGTGTATTTACCGGTTTCATGGATGACAATCTGTCTCAATAATTGCAAATGCACACAGAACAATTCACAAATATATGCAATTTAAAATGATTTGATAGAATGATGTGTGTTCGCAAGGTAAGGAGTTGTTGAGAATAACACAATATGCAAATGTTGTTATAGGACCTTTTAAGGAACCATTGAGGATTCAGGGTCATAAAGAGGGGAAAGATGCATCCAAAATGTGTTAATCTTACAAGACCAAACGTTTTAAAGCCACATTACGGGGTACATATAAATGAGATGCTCTGGATGTTGACCTAGGCTTAATGTAGGTATAAAGCCATCCTGATTGACAGACATACGTTCTTGGTTTTTCTGGTTTTTACTATGTGAATGCCATCTTCGATTGTAAAATGCATATTTGTGTTGACATACGTTTGGTTCGAGTTGTGAGACAAATACTCAAGTGACAGCAATTCTGCAAAAAGAAGAGACGCCCAAGTGCAAGATGGACACTTGGTAGACCTTCTGGGATTATAAAAGAGAATTTGTTGGTTTGACCGGAGACGGTGACAGAGAAGCTGTCCATTACTATCTGAATTAAGAACGACACAGTTTTTCTAGGTTCTTTCAAAACTTACCGCGTTTCTCTGTGAATTGTTCTAATCTGATTTTTGTTTTGAAGTAAATAAAACATTTTGCTCAGAGACCTTTTGTGTTTCCTCATCCAGACCCACTCCCTCACGTCACACCTCATGAATCACCGGGGAGGGACAGAGACGTCTTCAGGCGCTCGGCTTCCTCTTCCTTTTTTACCCGCCATCCGGCGCAGTGGAAACATCTGCCGAGGTTTCACACACTTCTGAGGGTTTCTACAAGAAGTGTTTTCACCTTACGAGAAGTTATGGGGCTGCAGCACCCGTACGGGGAAACAAATAACGAAACTGATATTATTAAATAACTGGGATAGCGCAAGTTCGGAAACGGAACGCGTTACTGGGCTTACCTTTACTTTAACACAGATAAATCTCCTGTGTGTGAATGGATTTTTAATATATGCACCAGAAGTAGCACTTTAAACTTCGTTGTGACGTTTTACAATGTTTTTACAATGACAATAAATGATTGATTGATTAATACATTACACAATCATTTTTATCAGTAGTTTTTCTGATCGTTAACCAACACTGCGTACCGTGTTTGAGGAGGAGGCGCAGGGCAGCCAGCCGCCCGCTCTGAGCCGCGGTGAACAGCGGTGAGATGCCGTACACGTTGGTGAGACTGTGTTTAGCTCCAGCCTTCAGCAGCATCTCACAAATCTCCACGTTGTTTTGACTTGAGGCTTCGTGCAAGGCAGTGCAACCCCAAATACAAGGAGCGTTAACCAGCGCACCGTGGTTCAACAACGCGGCCACCATCGCAGGGACGTTCCTCTCACAGGCTGCATAGAGAGAACAAAGAAGGAAAACCTCCTCACCACTTTCTCCCAAATACTCCACATCGGTAACTCCTCAAGACCTTCAGAGCTTTAGCAAGAACACTGAGAACAAGCTCTAGAGAACAAACCCAGGTCAACACTGGACCACCGGTGTGAACCATAATAAAGGCAAAGCGCCATTAGATCACGGTAAAATAATGTCCTACGATCACTAGACGTCTGATAGATTAGTTTAGTAGTCTTGACTCACCTCTGTAAAGAGGCGTCTCTTTGTCATAGTTTGGGATGTTTGGGTCGACTCCGTTTTCCAGCAGCACCTGAACGCTCTCCAGCTGATCTCTGCTCACAGCGACAAAGAGCGCCGACTCGCCGCGCTGCGTTCGCTCGTTGATCATCCCGGGATGAGCTGCCCAGAGAAACAGAGGGACTTGTGGGGATGTTCTCATGATGTTTCGTTTCTGTGTGTGTGTGTGTGTGTGTGTGTGTGCGTCTACCTGACAGAAGGACTCTCAGACAGGTGTCCTGACCGTACCACGCTGCCTGGTGGATCCCCAACCATGCCGGTTCTCTGGGCAGCATAAGGTTGGTTCCCAGATGCATTGCCAGCGTTTTCACTTGTCTTGAATCACCCAAACGGATCGCTTTGAACAGCGGCTCCTCCTCCCTGCAGGAAAAATACCCATCAGACACCGTCCCTTCTTTGGAAGGGCTACCAAACAGTTACAGTAAAAATCCCAGTATAATTAAATGCAAAAAAAGGATATCAAACATGCATTAGTACTTTGCATTTAACATTTATTAACAATATTAACAGTTTAACAGTTGAACATAATACGTACATATTATTCAAACAATTCAGTATATATATATATATATATATATATATATATATATATATATATATATATATATATACACACACATACTGAATTGTATATATATACTGAATTGTTAATAAGATGTACTATATATATATATATATATCACATACACATACTTCGCCTACTTAAACTCTTGAACTCTACCGATCTTCAGTGTGGATCCATCAGAGCAGCTGTTCAGCAGCCTTCTGGCAGACGGCGCATATTTCTTAACGTCATCCAACACAAACACATTTGCGTGATGTGCGTGTGCGGATGCAACGATCATATGGACACGCGCGCGTATCCGCGGAGGTGCGCCGGTCGACAGCCCCCCCCCCCCCATACATACATACATACATACATACATACATACATACAAACTACGATAACCATCAGAAATATCCAATATAAATATTATGATCAATATTTTAAAGGATAAACATATTACAATATAAATAGCTCACTATAATATCGATTAGACCATACGTATATACTGAGATGCATCTATGAAGCTACATTTAGTACGTTGAGGAAAGACCAACTAAAACTTCACACAATGAACTATCTTGGATAAAATGTGCCCGTTTCCACCCACGTGCCGACGTGTGCGCGTCTCAGCAGGGCAGCGATGTTCACTTTAACCTGGTGACGTCATATACGGCGTTAGCATGTAGCTAGCCAGCTAGCTAAACTCCCCGGTGCAGCATCGGCCGGTCCGTTGTCTAATCGTGAGTCCGGCTGATCTGGTCCAGCGGTTTCACCTGTAGTTTCTCCGTGAGGAGACAATGTACCGAGTCAGGGTCTGGGTGTGGTTCTGGTTCTGGTTCTGGTTCTGGTTGTTGGGGGGACGCCGCTACCATCGTCATGTCGCTAAATGGGCGCGTCGGGCGGCGAAGGGCCCAAATCTCAATGTATTTATAATATCGCTCATTAACTTTACAAGTGATTGGCTGACTGCTTCTTAGACCCGCCCCCTTTGCGACCCCACCGAGCTGAAACAGCTGAATCAGCTGAGACAAGCAGACAAGCGCAGAGGAGGACGTGCAGGAAAAGCATTGACCCCCGTCTGGTTGAGACCAAAGGAAACATGAACTAATTACATCCTACTCTGACCGTCTTTGTCTCATGCGTGTGGATTTGAATTGTTACATTTGTGTAATAAGATGAATGACAAAGGGCGTTATGATGGTGTCAGTTGCAGATATGCAACACGGGACACAGCAGTTCCTCGTCCAGAGATGCTTCGTGAGCGAAACGTGACTCACACGTCAGGTTGTGAAGCGAGGAGGACCAGACTGCCGTCCGGTCTGCGGTACTCCACCATGCGCTTCCCAGAGCCCGTCAGGAAGTGACTGACTGTCCCGTCAAACGTCTTCCTGAGCCAATCAGAGCACACATAACATTAATGCAAATAAAAGTACGGTTTCACAGGAAGTTTGTTTAAGGTAAAAATGGACAAAGGCATGGTCAGCTTGACTGACTTAAAAAAATAATACTACTAATAATATATTTTACTTATAACACACTCTTCATCAACAGATCTGAGGGCCAACATAAAGACTGAAGACTATCACTGCATGGCTTTCCTTCCCAAAACAATTGGATTCTGTTTTACCGGGTCCCAAATCAAGATATACTTTTGTCTGGGTTTACAAAACTGGATCTTTGCATCTCTCATGCAGACTGGAAAAACACAACAAGATGTGTTCAAATATCAGCAATTATTAATAATGGTTACTATTAAAGGAAAGAAGAAAAACTGCATAATTATGTGGGCTAATAACTACATTTTTAGAGTAACTTTTTTGTCTTAAAAAAAGGACCAACTTCCACGAGTAAAATGCTGAAATACAATAATACAAATAAGCAAATAATACAGATTTCAAGTGTGTGAGATTACATACGGATCAGGAAGCTCTTCCCTCGGAGGATTTGGCGGGCTGTAGTTTGCAGTGCCTGCCTTTGCTGCAGTTGCATTGTGGGAGCTGCAGTTGGCATGGGGATATTTGGAGCTGGGCCTTGATGGATTCCTGGCTTCGGCCTCAGGGTTCAGGCTGCTGCTGCTGCTGCTGGGTTGGGGAGAAGTTGTGTTTTCAGTTTTAGAGGTGGTATAATCAGAAGTGTTGCAAGGTGTGTCAGTCAGACTGCGCTCAATGGCGAGCTGCAAAAGCTCCTCGTCATTTAGGTTACTGTAGAGAGAATAATCCTCAAAGGCCTCGGACCGTGATATGTTGGCTGCAGACATGATGGGGCTGTGGGTTCCGCAAGAAAAAAGACGTATAGAGCTGTCAGAGACAGAATCGCATAAAGACAACAGACGAGTGAGTTAACTATCCAACATCAGCACTGACTTTATACGAGTCTGTTTGGTTAAAACAACTGATTACAGTCATCAGCACAGTACAAGCTTACAAACATGAATATGTTACCCACAAAGTACTCACATATACATACATGTATTCCAAAATTTAAGTTAATCCTCTGACTTAAAACTTTTCCGTGTCTTCTGTCAGTCGAACCGCTGTCTGAAATGGAGAATGCACATGCCACTGTGTTGGGGTTTGGTTTCTTAATGTTTATTTTAAGACCTGAAGTATGAGCTTGTTGATCAGCTGACCTCTTATGTTACATACCTTTATGAACTTGCAGCCATGGTCTGTTCAACAAAATATTAACACCATGTTTAATGTAAAAAGACAGTTGACGGTTAGTAACTGTTTATCCTGGGGTTATTTTTAGAAACAGCTGCTAAGTTCATTAAGCTGAGAAGTTAAATACAAACATTTTAAACAGGACTGTTAATAAGGGTTAACTTAAAAAGACCACTCACAACGTCAACAATCTTGATTTAGTTGGTTTCCTGTATTTCGTTGTTCCCTGTCTCTTTATTTTACTTCTGGTCATTTCGGATTTCCATCCTTTTCCCTTTGATATTTTTGAACAGGTTCCATCAAGTTTTCTTCATTTGCGTATTTTACAGGCGTCGTAGACCCTCCACCCACGTCGAGCATGTGTGTCAAACTCAAGGCCTGCCAAATCCTAGTGTGGCCCGCAGGATACTTTTGCTATTGTGAGAATTATAGAAAGACATTAGCTGCTATTCCTAATCAGTCCACTGGGAGTCGCTCTCTAGGGGCATCAGGTCAATCACCAATGCAGTGCCGATCGATCGCCGGGTAATGGAAAATAAAATCATGTCATCTCACCACGCATGCGTGGTCGACCAGGGGAGCTAACAGAACACTTGTTAGCGCTAATTAGCGATCGACTCTTGCTTACTAACAGACACATTTAATTTCATTTAAAATCCCTGGCTGACTCCAAACAGTGCAAGTCATCTGAGTAAGATAATGACGATGTTCCATCGCCTCTGACTGAATAGAGGATCGTTGTTTTTTTATATTGATTCATTTTGCGCTCACGATATGCAGCGTTGTTTGGTTATCGCTACTGCTCGTTACTTTTCATTTTTGGGAAAACCTTTTGTATTGTCACGTCTTAATACATTGCTCCCTTCGAGTGCATTAAAAGCTCTTTTGTAAGCTTTTTGTATTTGTTTCTATTCTGCTGCTGTTATATTGTGTGTACTGTTGCTTTATCGCTCAGCATTAGTCAGACAGGTAGACTTTATTATTTGAAATAAAAGCCATATTTTACGGTGGCTCTGTAATATAGATTTTTGCTATTTCGTATTGCCCAAAATTGCAAATTACAAATTTGTCTCTAAAGCCTGTAAACATGCGACATCCTCTGTCCCGAAACCCTCATATCGGCACAGGAACCACTCCCTAAAAATTAACCTGGGGAGGAAAAAGGGGAGAGAGATCGTTGGAGTGATGGATGCCATCTGTACAGAATGATCAACTTGAAAGATACGTTCAATTCAATAATTACAAACATAGTGACACGGATCAAAGTTCACTGTCAAACAAATATTTAAACATTAAAAAAGAAAGAAGAGCTGTTGAGACTTGAGGATGTGTGAGGATTTTATTATAATGTTCATCTGGTATGAAATCAGAATGACGAGTGAAGTGACCACAGCGCACACAAGCGTTCCAAAAACAATGCTTTTGGATGTGTAATGAACAAAGCTGAATTAACAAGTTGTGTTTTTAAAAACACGATAGTGGTGGTTTATAACAATTTGGGTTTCATCAACTGCGTTTTAAAAACGACAAAGTCCACGTTAGCATGTTTCTGTCCCTGCTGCAGCAGTCTAAGGCCCGCCCCCAAGCTCTCAAAGGCCCGCCCCTAATGCTGATGACGGCGCTTCTACAGCATTCCAACTATTGTTATTCGATTTGATTTATTCCGTACGTTTTTTAGCTCTGCGCAACTTCTGCATACTTTCAGCTATTAAAACCATTCAACTCAAATGTTCAGCTCTTTCAACTAAATGATGGGACTTTTTTCTACTATTTCTACTTTTTAAAATATTAAGCTTTAACCCTTTTTTTAACATAACCCTTTTTTTAACCCTTTTCTTAACAAAGTCAATGAGAGCGAGCTTCAAATCCTCTTCTGCTTCAAAATGTATCTCCTCTTACATTCACCTACAGACGTGATTCAAACCCTAACCCAACATTATTAATCAATATAAAAATTACTATCAACTCCTCAAACTTACATTGTTTCAGAAAACTTCAGATCACATAAAAGAACTATTTAGGCAATTCCGATGCCTTTAATATCATCGTATACTTTGTGTTTTTGAACATGCTTATCTTTAATGCATTTCATTTTTCGTTTTTTGCATTTCAAAGTTCTTCAACCCCCTTCATTTCAAGCAATATATTTCACATCTCAGCTAAACTGACGCTTTTTCGTTCTATGCAGTGTATATAACTTTTTTATTAAATTGAAACTTATTAAACCGATTTCTCAACTACTCTCACTACTTCAACTTCTTCTAATGGCTTTAAGCTATTCAACCAGTTTAGCTTTAGCAATTCAGCTACTCAGCATTCCCACGCATTTTCTATATATTTCTATTCTCTATATATATATAATGTGTGTATATACACACACACACACACCTAACCCTAGATAAGTATCTAAAAGTCACTTTGTGTTGCATCAACCTCAAAAGCGGGGACCTCAGGTGAGAAAGCAGTTGTATTATGGTTTAAGAAACCGATTAGTCTCGTCGGAAGTGGCAGGGTGCAGATCAGTTTGAGTCTTTGGACTCCGACCAAACGTCTGATCTCCAACCTGCAGAGCTGCATCAGAGGGTGTGGAGGAACTGCAAAGAAAACACAGCAGAGACAAAGGACACGTTAGAGGCCGAACAGACCTTTAGCGACTGATACATTCAAGAGACGGAAAATATACGTAGCCACTCGTTTATTTCGTTTATTTATATCTATCAGACTGAGGATGGAACCATCGTCCTGGAAGTTATTGAAGAAAGGTTTTGATATGTGAACACTTTATTCACTTATTATGATTATTAGTACTGAAAAGGAAGCTATGGAGTGAATGTACGAGAGCTCTCACTAACTTTCATTATACTCTTTAATGACCAAGGCATCCATTTGTACAGTATTCTCAAAAACCTTTGCAGAATGTCACAACGAGGTGGCGGAAGCAGGACTCAATCCCAAAATGTAACTATCAAAATACTTTGAGACAAGAAATCAAAATGCACAGACCCTCACAGCAGACAATCACAGGGTGTGACACGACAGGCCAGGAAGCGAAGCTGAACCAGGGACACGAGAGGCAAGAAACAAATAAAAGGAAGACTGTACAGGCTGTGCCGTTCCCAGGTGGCCTCCTTTCTCCCTGTAGGTGCACGGTCAGCTAATTGGGGGAGGGTAGTACGAGCCAACCAGACGCAGGCAGTTACCGTCCAATGTTAAAAACAGGTCTCCTTTCCGTTGCTGTCACTTGTCATTTCAGAGGGCACCAAAGGCGACTCACCACCACCCTTAACACCTCCAAAACCCGGCCCTTGCTCCATCCTACATCAGGATGTCGAAGCCCCAAACTACCTTGCACTACAAATATTGATGCCTGTTTTAATAAATCATTGTTAAAATTTCCACAATTCTATGCGGGTTGAAAGGTTTAAGACAGGGGTGTCAAACGTACGGCCCGCGGGCCGGAACCGGCCCACCAGGTGGTTCAGTTTGGCCCGCGGGATAAATCTGCATTATTAAAAGAAAAAAAAAAAACTTCATTTTCTATAAAATATGCAGTTCCTATATTGATTGTGGAGTCAGTTCATGGTTTCAGAATCCGCTTGTTAAGTGTGACGTCACACGGGACTTCCGGGTCCAAGCGCTCCGCTCGTCCACATCTAATAACACTGGCGGAACCTGTTAATTTATTGACGATCACGTCCTACTTTAGTGATGCACCCTTGGCGGTCATAAAGGGTTTAAATGCTTTTAACTCCAACATAGTGGTTAGTGTAGCGCATCATCCAGGTGGCATAATTAAGGGTGAGTTCGCTATAAGGTTAAGCTAGCTAGCTAGTTGACATAAGGTGCCATTCCTTGTTCTGGATGAGGTATTTCAAAATATAATTTTTACAGGACTTCTATAACTGTGAACGTAACTAAACGAAGATTAAAAAATATACAGAAGTATTGTTATGATAAACAGCGCTGGCAGCAAAGTAGTTTGTGATCGTGTACATGGCTAATATCTATGAAAACAGCCGCTTGAAACAACGGAGTGCCTTAGCAGTAGAGCACAGTTCGATCCTCGGCTCCGCTAATCCATGTCCTCCTGGCTATGAATATTAGTTACTGATGAACAGGTGTCAGTGTGTATGCTAGCTGCGGTCATCATTGTGTGAACACGTGAAACCTACGTACGTTAACGTACCGGAACGTTACCTTCCCGAAAAACCAACACCAAACTACAAACTAACCTTCAGGCAACGTTTGCGAACCAAACGTTAGCGTAACCAAAAACTAACGTTCTGGGGACCTTAAATTGTTAGCTGGGTTAGCCCATAGCATTGGCGTTATCAACTGCAGCCATTTTCTCGTATCTTTCTCGTCACAGGGAAAGCGATAGTATGACAGTTGAATGTCACTTGTTTTTTTAAACTCTGATCTATTTAAATAACACGGGACACAGCACTGCGGCATGTTAAAACTCGGGCGAAAGCGGTAAATAGGTAGAGAGGACCCGGACTTTGGACCCGGAAACAGTATTATTGGAGCGTGGTGACGTCACGACTTAACAAGCGGATTGCTTCCCAGAAGCAAATGGATTTTAAATCATTTATACATTTTGAGGTGTTTGATGTATTTTAACATGCAGGACAGTGTTTTAACTTCAACAAAACATGTCAATAAATGTTTTGCAACAGTGTACAATCACTATGATCAGTTTTTATGCATAATGCACTTAAATAAATGTTAAACTGGGTGAAAATGTTGTTGAAATTGCACATAATTTTCTTAAAAACACTTGTTCATAATATATTTAGTAAAAGGACAGTTCATTGCATATAAAGATTTTTATAAATTTATTTCTTCTTTGCACTAATACAAAGAAAAAAGTGGACTTATTTTGGCATGAGTTTGGCCCCCATGAGACCAAGTTGTATGCGGCCCCCAGACCAGAATGAGTTTGACACCCCTGGTTTAAGAGGTCAGGAACATTTTAGTCTCACTAAAAGAAGTGTAAAAAGAAAGATGCAGGATACCTTTCTAGTAACTAGGGAACGTTTTTTATGGATATGGATCCCTGCACACCCATAGGTGCTGTTGCTATGACCATCTCCTGTCATTTCTTACGAGCTTTCAGCTTGATGTTCACCCAGTCGCTGCGGCTCTCCAGGATCTCCAGCAGCCGAGAGCAGAGACAGACATGACCGACGTAATCCAAGAGCAGCGAGATGATCGGACCTGCTGCCAGGGAGAAGGAGGCGCTGGACACCGCCTCACAAAACTGAAACAACATGGAGACCCTTTGGTGAACACACTCACAAGCTATGATTGCTGCTGACAGTTGTGGTCACTTCTGACCTGAAGGCAACTCGGCGGCGGTTCTTCTCTGCTGTGACGCATCTCCTCAACGGGCCGCAGTGCCGGACTCACAGCCGGATGACTCTTCTGGCCGTACGGACAGTTGAAGCAGGGCCGGGCATCGCAGCCGTTATCCAGCAGCAGCTTGAACATGGGCAAAGACTCCATTTTCAGCAGGAGGGCCGCCGGGAACCAGGACAACTGCGGGGACATCTGAGCGTTGACGTCAGCACCGTACTTCAATAGTAGCACCGCCATGTCCATCCGGCCCAGCTGCACAGCGATGAGCAGCGCGTTGAAGACGTCCAGGTTGGGGTCCGCTCCGGCCTCCAGCAGCATCTTAGTGGCCTGCAGGTTGCCGTTGTAAACAGAGAAGTAGAGCGGTGTACTACGCCGGTCTTTGTACATCTTGGAGCGGTCGCCCGACAGCTTCCTGTTCACATCGAAGCCGGACTTGATCAGCAGCTCCACGATGTCATCGCTGTTGTTCTCTGCGGCAATGTGCAGAGGACTGATGCCGCTGTGGTGGATTCGGACCCGGCTGGTTACTGGGATCAGAAGTGACACAATTCTGGAGGGAAAAAAAAGCACCTGTGAGGGAGATTACCTGCAGATGTACCCAGAAAACACAACATTGTTTTCACAATAGAGTTTCAGGTTCTATTAAAAGGTGATGGACAGAAAGAAGTTCTGACCGTGAATGTTTGTTCTGAACAGCCACGTGGAGAGGGAGAAAGCCTGACTTCACGGGCCGGTTAGCGTCAGCTTTCAGAGCAAGCAGGGCATTGACACCAGAAACATGGCCGTTCTTACAGGCTTCAAAAAGCGGTGAGGCTCCATCTCCTGCTTGTGCATTTATATCTGCACCTGAGGGACAGAAACACCTTTAGAAAAACCGTAACATCTGCACCAGAGGTCAAATCAAATCCTCCATAAACACATGTAATGTAATGACATAGATAGGATGTTTTTGGCGGACCTTCTCCAGCGAGTAGTTTGATGAATGTCAGCATGTCCGTGCTGAGCAGCGATGAAGAACGATTGGATACCGTAGATATTTTTGATGTGAAGGTCTCCTCCAGCCTCCAGCAGCAATCTGCAGAGCTTTAGCCGTCCATGCCTGCAGGCTTCATGAAGAGCACTGGTTCCCTGAAGGCTGCAACGATTGACCTGAGCTCCAGATCTCAGCAGCAGGTCTACAATGTCTTCACTCGGTTGCTCACAGGCTGAAACACCACAATAAGCCCAGTTAGGTAGATATTTGCCACCATACAAGAGGGACGTCACAGCTTCTCTTAGCAGGTCTGTGGTGTCACCTGACCTGCGAACAGTGGCGTTTCTCCTTCCTTGTTATAGATGTTTGGATCGGCTCCGTTCTTCAGGAGGAAGTCAACACAGGAAACGTGTCCTCGACCTGCAGCCAGCAGCAGGGCGGTTTGACTCTTCAAAGTACGTCGGTTCACCGAGTCGGGATAAGCTGAGGGCAAACATAGGTCAAACTTGCTGTGTCTTACTTCCTGACGGAGCAGAGAGAGTTGGTGTGCAGAGAACCTTTAAGCCGGGACCCGAGTGTTGAGAGGAAGTTACCAGTTAATTGCTGTCGTTGAGATAGGATGAAAGAAGGGAGAGAGAAATCTGACGTCCGACTTGTTCACTTCTAGGATCCTGAACAGAGGTCAAGATTCTCACCCTGGACAAAAACTGTTGGTGTCCTTTCCATTTATTGTATTGACTATCGTAACTCTCTCCTGGCAGGTCTGCCGCCATTCGACCTCTGCAGCTCATCCAGAATGCAGCAGCTCGACTGGTCTTTAACCTTCCTAAAATCTCCCTCACTCCTCCACTCTGTAGTAAGGAAAGAAATCCCTAAAAACTGATTATCACTGCAATATCAGTAGAATTATCTACTGAGCTGAATCGTCATTTTGGGGTTAGGAGAAATACAAAACTGAGTCATCAGCATATTGTTGGATTGCCAGAAAATAAAACATGACACATTTGGGATTTTAAAGAGATGAACTCATGGAATGAAATGGACTCATGCATTATTAGAGGTGCGGTCACGCCAAAGAAGAACAAAGTATCAGATAAATAAATTCATCTTCTTCATTGGATGATCAAAAAACTTCTCACCTTTCATAAGGATTGCGAGACATTGCAGCTGACCGTAAAAAGCTGCTTCATGAAGAGCTATCCAGCCTTCGTTATCTGGCTCCTTCAGACCACCGGAGCGCTGTCGGACCAAAGCCATCAGAGCATCTGCATCTCCATTTATAATCAGGGACTGCAGAGGACTCAACTGACTGAAAAACAGGTAGAAGACAAAGGGAACACAACAAATTAAAACTGTTAACATCTATTTCTGTCCTTAATATAGCAGACTGAAGAGTGTGGAGAAAATTACATGGGAGATATGTATAAAGAAGCTCAATTCAATTATTTTTATTTTGTATAGCCCAGAATCGCAAATTACACATTTTGCTCATAGGGCTTTACAAGCTGTTCACATGTGACACCCTCTGTTCCGAAACCCTCACATCGGCACAAGAAAAACCCTTCGATGGGGAAACAAGGGCCAACACAATGCACCAATGATTAGCTTACCGTATAACCAGAGTGAGGAAAACATCAATATGTTTATATGTCTAAACTGTGAGTTGATTTACCTTGAGATGGGTTACTGAGTTTTCGGTTTCAGATCAACGGTTTAAAGTTGGTTCAATCAACCCTGAGTATGTTGACTCAGAGTTGAGCGCGTGCACCACCACAGTATGAAGGCAGCATGAATGGAGCCATGATGCAACGATTTACCATGGAAACAACCACAAACAATCGGCAGACTTCACCACTATTGAGGTACACAGGCTTGAAATACACACCCATGGTCATACTCAATCACAAGAACAATATCGCTGGTAAAAACTGGTACAATAGTGTTGAACCTATAATGTATTTTATTCAGGTGCATTCTGTGGAACTCATCTTTAATTGGTTCTCACTGGTTTGTGTCCAGGAAACAAACGCATTTTAAAGAGGTTTCACACTTCCTCATGGTTCTGCATACAGTAGCTTTACTAATATTCTCACAGATGACGGAAAGGATACTGCTGTTTGCAAAAACTCAATGCTACACAAAGAATGTGCTCGGATGTGAGAGCATGTCCACGATGGGTGACGTTAGTTATACGAGGACGGTGAGCTTATGTACATATTTGATGAACTGTGAACAAGTGAACACGTAATTATCTGGAACTATATATCTAATCGGGGCCTCAATGTTCTCTCCCGACGTGTGTTTAACACTCTCCACTTCATCAACAGGATCGTCCAGAAAAAGGACATGCCATGTTCGAGAAAAAACTTTAACATAAGAGATTTTATTTTGTTTATATGTGCAAACTGCGCTAAAATCCGCATGATACTGAGTGATTGAATGAATGAGAAAATTAAAGAGCGCTGTGTCATTGGCTGGGCTGCTGTCAGAGGGAGGAGCCTAAAACCTGCTCCCGACCAGGTGAGGTTCACAGGCTCCATTACCATGGTGACTGACCCTGAGCTTTAGTTACCTCGCATTCTGAAAGAGACAAACCAGTTTCCCTCCTCTCAGGTTAAACAACTCTGAGTTTCCACTAAACCCGCTTCTTTAAACGGACCCCGGGGGCCTGTACCATGATGGTAGTTGAACAAACTCAGGGTTCCAGAATTGGTTCAGAATTGACAAAACCAAACTGAAACAATCAGCTTTATTGGTACCATGATGCCGCTCATTAACTTACTTTGTCAACCCAGGCTTTGATCCTAAAACTGATTACTCCGCGCGTGTGTGCACATAAAAGAGTGACGTCGGCACCGAACAACTAATCATGTCCGATATGGAGAGAGAGGGCAATGTATTTTTCCACAGAGGAGCAAGAAATTATTCAGAAATATGAAGAATATGAAAATGTTTTTCAAGCACGCAGTAAGTGCAGCTTCGACGAGTCACATTTGTTATGTGCGGCTCAACAAGTTTGCAAAGATTCTTTGCACGGATCTTTCATATGAGTAAGTATCAGGAAAGTCAAGGGGATTTTGTCCCTAAAAACTCTGTCTCTACAAAGTGCTCTTCTAATAGTTTGCGCTGAGATGTCCACAGGATTTGGAAGAAAAGGTGAAGCCATTGCAATCATTCAAATTGAATTGCTACAATTTGTTAGTGTTTTTAGTCAAGGTAACCTCTGAAGAGCTGTGTCTTTAGTTTGTGGCGGAAGATTTAAAGGCTCTCAGCGGTAGTTGTTTAATGCAGATGTTGTATTGAATGATTGCAAATCTTATTGAGCAACTCTTATTGCTGATGTTTGAATGTTTATAAATGTTGATATTTATTTTTTCAGGTGTTTTCACCAATTACAGCTGTTATGCACTAATTGCAGAAGTGATTGACTGATTGCCAATGTTATTGTTTGAGTGCAGATGTTTTGACCTGATATCTCTGGGGCCTGCACCATGAAGCTGGTTGAACAAACTCAGGGTTCCAGAATTGGTTCAGAATCAACAAAACCAAACCGAAGCAGTCAGGCTTTATTGGTACTATGATGGCGCTTATCAACTGAGTTTGTCAACCAGGCTTTGATCCTTCAACTCTGATTACTCCGCGCGCGTGTGCACATAAAGGAGTGACGTCGGCACCGAACAACCAATCACGTTCCATATAGATCGAGAGAGGGCAATATATTTATTGCAAGAAATTATTTTTCAGAAATATGAAGGATATAAAAATGTTTTTCAAGCACGCAGTAACACCATCTCTGCTGCCAAAGCAAGAGAACAATATTAGAGGAACATTGCTGATAGCGTAATGCGCAAGTTAAAGAAATACATTTTATAGGCGAATGGTAGGCAATACACACCATTCGCGGTACAGTAAGTGCGGCTTCGACGAGTCACATTTGTTATGTGCGGCTCAACAAGTTCGCAAAGTTATTCCTACCGCGGAAATATCTGTATCTCATACACGGAAGTATCAGGAAAGTCAAGGGGATTTTGTCCCTAAAAACTCTACGAAGTGCTCTTCTAACAATCTGCGCTGAGATGTCCACAGGATTTGGAAGAAAAGGTGAAGCCGCAATGATGCAACAGAAAACAGAAGCTAGGAATTAACTACGTCAGCTGTTTCTTTGCTCACCGCTGATTGGTCAAACTTCTGACTGAGAGCTCGAATCCAGAACATAACCTGCCCCGGAGCAGGTTAGCCGTGCAGCGTAAGTTACCATGGCAACGAATACTGATTGAAGCCGAGCCACTTTCATAGTACCGAAAACCCGGGGTTGGTGGAAAGTAAGCTGAAACAAAGCTGGCTACCAGCTGAACCAGCTTCATGGTACAGGCCCCTGGTCTGTTCACTTCATTAACTCACCTCCTGGGGGCTTCGTAGAGGAACTGGGACAAGCTATTAGGGGGTTTTACACATTGATGTATGCATTGAGGTGGTCGGGATGAAGGGTCATGGGTCACGTGTCTTAGGCGGTCAGATCGTCTCGGGTCTGGGTTTGATCCAATGGGTTCAACAGTGGATGGTGATGGGCCCTGATGGGGTTTCTCACACAAGCTTCTTTCCACGGCGATCTGCAGCAGCTCCTCATCAGACAGGTGGCTGTAAACACTGTAGTCATCCAGATTCACCTCAGACACCGCCATTGTGAAACTATTGGATGGAAGAAGACACAATTGTTGAGAAAAGCTCCGGTCGGAAGACCACTGTGACATTCAGCAGAAGGGTTTCCCATTAAATCCAAAGCTACTGGAATAAATAAGCTCAGCATGGAAGCAGCAGGTTATTTGAGGCTCTTAAAGTTTGGCTCAACGTGCTGTAAGTTATGGAGGTCAGTGGTGTTTCTTTCTCTGTCCTCTAGCCAAAGTATTCAAAGTGAGTGAGAGCAGAACTGGGTTTTCAGACAACAGATACACTTTCAATGTTACGAAAACACACTGACATCCATGGTATCGATCATCAGAGCCGCCACTCTAAACATTGACCGTTGACCCTTTCCTTTCTTTACCTGTGACTTTGTCAGCTACTTGACCGTATACTCCACCAAGACATTTAATAACTATAGTATTATACAACATCCAATAGTTAGTTTCAGAATGAAAAACAATATCCTATAAAAATAACTCAACCAAGACATTATGATAAATACAACATCACAATCACTACACAAACAACAATATAAGTAGTATTAAGTTACAATTATAGATATATAATATCACACATATATTACACACATACATACATACATATATATATATATACATATATATATATATATATATATATATATATATATCTCAATGGACATGAGTTTAGGATTATTGAGAAGTCTTCTTACCTCGGACCTCCCAGTCTCCCTCTCTGTGTGCTCCTGGGTCTGGACCCTGAAGCTCTGCTGCCTTCACGTCTTCACAGAATGCCAAAGCTGTGACACGAGGCTCTGCTGGACGAAGATCAGAGAAACAGAAAAATCTAGAAGAGTCTGACCTGAGAAATCTGTATATACTATTATTATTGTTATTATTATTATCATCATATATACTCACATGGGCCCAGGACATGTTGTATAAAATATTGTAATGGTCTTGTGTGAACCCAAATGCACGACACCAGAATTCAGAGCTCTTTGACCTTTTATTAGAAGTTCCGGACAGCGAGCAGAACATCGACAGGACGGAAGGGCAGGTCGGTTCATTGGGGTTCGGGGTAGCGGGGTAAACAGGGGCAAGCAGGGTCGGCAACAAGTAATCCGTCCAGGAGATACGCTGGAGAGTCTTGCATGGAAGCAAAAGAACAATCTGGCAGTGAGTGAGTGAGTGGGGTTTAAATACTGAGGAGGGCGACAGGTGCGTGAGATTGGGCTGACGAGGTGAATGTGCCAAGAAGGTGTACCGAATAAACTGATTAGGTGGAGTGAGGAGGGTGTGGATCAAAACTGTGACAAATATAATAATATGTTACATATAGTAAAATCATATCATGGACCCAGAACATGTTATATATAATACAATAATATGTATATAACACAAAATACAAACGCAGAATTCAGTTAGTCATTCAGTTAGAGGCAAAGCTGCACTGCAGTAGCTGAACCGGTTTCTATGGAAACGTTGCATTGTGTCAGACGTTCAAAGTGAATGTTTAATAAATCACTAGCGTCCCTTCTATTCGACAAGAGAGAGAGAGAAAGGGAGAGGAACAGACAGAGACAGAGAGAGAGATAGAAAGAGACAGACAGAGACACGCAGGTAGAGACAGAGAGAGAGAGACAGAGAGACGGAGGTTGAGGTAGAGAGACAGAGAGACAGACAGCCAGACAGAGAGACTGAGGTAGAGTTAGAGCGACAGAGAGAGACAGAGAGAGAGAGAGAGAGAGAGAGAGAGAGACGATCCATCTTTTCCTCCTGAAACAGACCGGCTAGTTCTAGTCAACAAATATTGTTGATAACAAGGGAGGTGTGATGTAAACATTTGTCACTGCTCGCCGAATAGAGAAAGGGATGCTGGTGAGTCATTAAAGATTCACTTTGAACCTCTGACACATTGCGACGTCATCAGATGACCGAAGGTTTATTATATTATTAGAATTCTGAACGGAGTCTGGCGAGTGGGGATCTCCTTGGAAACAGTCGGAGCTAGCGCCCCGCCTCTCTCTCCTCCTCTCATCGGCATGAGTTCTGCTCTCTCACTCACCACCAGTGTGGTACTGGGAGCCTTCCAGTGAGAGATGTTCTCCAGCACAAGGATGAATGGGAACCAGTGCAGCCTGCTATACGGACCGCTGGAGGAACTGCAGGAGCTCGCCTTCATTGAGAGGCCCATCCGCAGGAGTCTCAAGGTATCTCGTCTTTTTATTAATGTGGACGTGACGCGGATTTCCTTCTTGATTAGCTGGCCATGTGATGTTTGGTATGTGACATGTACCATGTGTAGTAATGCAGAAGAGGAATGTGAGAATGTGACATGTTGTCCGAGTCAGTGGGAGGAAGATGAGCAGGAAGCGCAGGGGAGACCCGCCATCTGCGCAGCATGACGCAGTTTCTGTCTGTCTGTCAAACTGTCTCACTGCAGACAGTCTGACAGATGGCTAGGATCGCCGGTTCTTCGCTGACAAATTAATCTATAGCATTATTCATGGTTCACTTAATCACACAAAATCTACCGGAAACTACGTTGATAATCAATAATTTAATATCAGTCATTACCTCCTTCATAACCTCCTTCATATATCAAAAGCCTTAAGAATCTATACTCAGATTATAATATAAAATATATGTGTTTTACATTTTTATCATCTAATATACAAATAAAAAGCTGATCGGCAGATATAGGTGATAATAGTATTAACCTGTTATTCCATATTACGCCTGATAAAACTTATTTAAGGTATATAACTGATTGATAAACCTTTCATGAATGACTAATAAAAGGTGAATAACTGTTTTTTACATCAGTGAAAGAAAAACCTTCCCTTCTTTTGAAAGAGTATGTATGTTATTCAACTCTTTAATAATTTGAATTATTATTAGTCAGAATCATGACAAAATACTTTAATAACTGAAATTACCTCAGGTTGAAGTGGGAGGGGCCAGGATGTGACCTCCTCCTGTCAGCTAAAAGTGTGTGGGAGGAAGGGCGGGGCTTCATATGACGTAAGGGGCGGAACATGTGGGTCTTTTTTTGGGAGAAACCCCAAGTCATGACGCAGTCACACACCAGCCTTTTTTCCTACACACACACACACACACACGTGTACTCACACAAACACACGTGAACACACACAAACAGTTTATTGTGTGACTGATGACCCCCATTAAAGAGTTAACTTCACTTTATGTTTAAGGTGTTTGATGAATTAAGAATTATTTATTTCCAGACTCAGGAGACCATATAAAATCACATTTTCTCATGGAAAATAGGAAATTGATCCTCCTTGGTTGCAGCAATAATGACAACTCTCTTTTTAGAGTTTAATTGAATGCTTTACTGCACAACATACCATGAGCAGATTCTAAGCAATTACTGCAAACCAGCACAATAAGGAGAGAAGATGACAAGATCATCATTACATGACATGTCATTTCGCTGACGCTTTCATCCAAAGCAAATTTCAATAAGTGTATTTTAACCATAACCGACCATCCCTCACGGACCCCCTCCTGGACCCCCTGCAGTTCCCCTACAGAGCCAACCGGTCAACATGGCCTCCTCTTCATCCTCCAGCATCTGGACTCCCCAGGAACCTACGCCAGGATCCTGTTTGTGGACTTCAGCTCTGCTTTTAACACCATCATCCCGTCTCTGCTGCAGGACAAACTCTCCCAGCTGCACGAGCCCGACTCCACCTGCGAGTGGATCACTGACTTCCTGTCGGACAGGAAGCAGCACGTGAAGCTGGGAAACACGTCTCAGGCCCTCGGACCATCAGCACCGGTTCTTTCCCCTCTGCTCTTCTCCCTGGACACCAACAGCTGCACCTTCAGCCACCAAGTCCGTCAAGCTCCTGAGGTCTGATGATGACACCACCCTCATTGGACTGATCTCTGGGGGGACGAGTCCGCCTACTGACCACCTGGTGACGTGGTGCAGCCAGAACAACCTGCAGCTCAACGCTCTGAAGACAATGGTGATGGTTGTGGATTTCAGGAGGAACGCAGTCCCACCTTCCCCCATCATCCTGTGTGACTCCTTCCGTTTCCTGGGCTCCATCATCACCCAGGACCTCAAGTGGGAGATGAACATCAGCTCCATCGCCAAGAAGGCTCAGCAGAGGATGAAGAAACTCAACCTGCCAAAGACGATGATGGTTCACTTCTACACGGCCATCATGGAGTCCATCCTCTGCTCCTCCACAACCGTCTGGTTCGCTGCAGCCACAGCCAAGGACCAGGGCAGGCTACAGCGCGTCATCTGCTCGGCAGAGAGGGTGATTGGCTGCAATCTGCCGTCTCTCCAGGACCCTGAAGCGAGCTAGAAAGATTGTTGCTGACCCCTCTGACCCCGGACATTACCTGTTTGTGCCACTTCTATCTGGCAGGAGGCTGAGGTCCATCAGGACGAAGACCTCCCGCCAAACAAACAGCTTCTTCCTGTCTTCAGCCTTCCAAATTCTTGTAATGTCTAACATATTTTGGTAATAAATGTTCCTGATTCCTGATATCGAATAAGGATACAAACCCAGAAGAACAAAAAACAAAGTGCTGTTTCATCAAATAAGCCAATTTACAACTTGCTATAGATAAGTGTCAGGATCGGTGTTGTCAACGAGATGCGTACCGGAAGAGAGAGTGACAGAAACATTTCTTCGCATTAAAAGACAACTGTAAACTTAGTGGTGATGATATACAGGTGTTTTCAAAATGTACAAATGAATATTTATAATATGTCTGTTTCAGACAGCTGAGGAGATTGATCAGCTAACCGTGGATGAAGACCTGAACGACATTGAGAGAGCAGTCTACCTTCTCAGGTAACAATCACAATTTACTTACATTTCGTTATTTGCTTCTTTCGTTAAACACACTCTGCATTGTTGGTCTGCTTTGATCAAATTCAGTCGCTGGGAATCAGGTGTGAAAATCTGGATAAGCATGAAATACTGGGAGATCATTTTGATCAAAAGGGAGATTTTAGTTTTGGCATCATTATGATCTAGGTTTCACATTTTTAAATGCCAAACCTTGGAATCTGGTGTGGAGTGCCTCGGGGTCCACTTTCCTTATTAATCCATGGATGATGTATCTTCTGTCCTCTCCTCTAACCCTTAGTGTGGGTCAGGAGGTGCAGAGAGTGAGTGTCATCAGCAACCTACCTAGCCTTGTGCGTCAGAATCCAGCTGAGACCTTTCGTCGGGTCGTACCAAAGGTCCGGGTACGTATATGGTAACATCAGTCAGTTCTGCCAGTAACCCAGGTGGGCGGTAAGTGGACAGTCAATAACAGGTATGTTCTACAGGTAACATGTCCTGTCTGTCTGACTCAGGAGGTCTTGAACGCAGCCGGAGCAGAGATCCAGCTGGCAGCAGCAGCTTCTTTCTTAACCATCCTGCAGGATGACATCATCCTGATCCACACTCACACTTTCTCCATCTTGAAGACCGTCCTGCTGCACCTGAACCATAGAGACACAGGTAACGTCACCCTGAACCTACAGAGGCGCAGCTCAGGTCATCTGAACCACAGAGACAGGGCACATAAATTACTGAAGCCTTTGGGGAGTTATAACTTTACACCGCTTCACATGCTTCATGGGCTTTGTGACACCAAAATATGTCCCCGCAAAACTGATTAAGTAAACATAGTTCCTACCTTACAAATTAAACAAAGTAAATATTCCTGAGAACAAGTTACAGAATAACCAATAAATAAACAAGTGCATCAGAATATTACACAATTGACATTAATGATATTGATGACAGTTAAAGTACACATGCAACATCATTTGACCTTTAACCCTCACATTGGCAGAGGAAAAATGAAAAAAAGACAACAAAGGATGTCATACAAATTGTAGCACTTAAGAGCCATTAAAAGTATTATTAAAATTATTTATAACAAGTTGTAAATTGCCTTCTTGGATGAAATTGCACTTGTTGTTCTTCAGGATTTGTGTCCTTATGGTTGAAATGCACTTATTGTGAGTCACTTTGGATAAAAGTATCAGGTAAATGACATGTGATGTGATGTCTACAGAATCAACAGCGGTACAATATGTACAATAAGTTCAATTCATTTCGGTTTATTCAATTTGAGTAGTAAGCCAGGTGTACGGCAGAACCACTCGAGGGACAACCACCATCAGATGTAACCACCGTCAGACACCACCAGCCACAGAAACCTGTTAGGAGGGACTTGGAAGCAGGCTAGATGCAAAGTCGGTAAACTTCATTGAACAAGTTTAATACCTATTGTAAAAATACATAGGAGACCAGTGTAGATCAGATGAAATTAGAATCAAATTGAATTAGAATTAAATGCGTTTAAAAAAATGACGGCAGGCACCACACCACCATGCCAGGCACCAGCTTCGACACCTCACAGTCGCCTTTCTGTGTGGAGTATGCATGTTCTTCCTGTGTCCTGGGTTCTGTCTGGGTTCTTTCGCTTCCTCCCACATTCCAAACAGATGCTTTAGTGGTTATGTTAATTTGTGGCTCTAAATTTCCCGCAGGTGTGTGGATGTGAGAGTGAATGGTTGTGTGCCGCTTTGTATTCCCTGTGATTGACTGACGACCAGTCCAGGGTGTCCCCCGTCTCTCATTGATGTTAGCGGCGATTGACTCCAGGCCCAACACTTACATGCTAATGCATTCTAATACATTTCAATAGAAATAAATGACGGAATGCTGACAATGTTGATGTTTACTTGAGGCCAAAATTAAAACCTCACGTTGAAAATGATGTTGTTGTTGACATTAATATAAGGATATTTAATTGTTGACATTGTTTTTTACAGTGGTGAGCAACGCCTGGTTGGAGACCCTGCTGTCAGCCATCAACGCTTTACCTAAAGAGACCATCAAACAGGAGGTAAACTAATCAATGATTATTACTAAAATAGACTGCAATTTCAACACTCAAGGCAGAAAACTAGATCTGGAACATAAAATGTCTTGCTTACCTCTCTACCTGTCTGTCCACCTGTCTGTCTGTGCAGGTACTGAACCCTCTCCTTTATCAGTCTCAGCTGTCTCACTCTCTTCCGGGTCGTCTGGCAAGCTGTCGCATTTTAGGGAAAGTCGCCTGCAAGTTCGACATTCACCTGTGAGCTGCAGTATTACTTTAGTACTACACACTGTGAACAGTGGTAATGCACACATCGTATACACACATGTTCTAAGACCTGGTCCCATGTTAACAGGTCTGTTGTTGCACTTGGTCTCCTGCTAACAGGTGTGTTCTCTGTGTACCAGAGTGAAGAAAGAGCTGCTGCCCCTGGCCCGGTCCTTATGTCAGGATGTGGAGTTGGAGGTTCGAGCCTGTATGTGTCGTCAGCTCGAGAGCTTTGCCAGAGCGACGGGGTAAACTTTACTAAACCGAATGTAAACTAGTGTCCAAACACTAAGAAACTATCCAGCGGTGGAGCCACATGGTTTGTTGTGTCCTCCAGGGTGGACCACACCAGGATTGAGCTACTTCCTGAACTGGTGGAACTCGCCAGAGATGAGGAGAGCAGTGTCCGCCTCGCCGCCTTCGATACCATCATCAACTTGATGGAAATGATCGATGGCGGTGAGGCACCAGGCTGTGATGTCTAACATTGACATGGAAACATCACATACATTGTTAAAGTCACTCTTCTCTTCACACTGCTTTAAAGCCCCTATTCTGCTTTTAGATGACAGGCTGCATGTTGTGGTCCCCATGGTGATGTCAGTGTGCGAGGTGTCGTCGCAGGCGGACGAAGCAGTTGTTGCCTCTTTGTCGTTCCAGTTTGGGAAGGTCTGCAGCGGGCTGGCAGGTGAGTCTCTGCACCAATGTTCGACTGAAACAAAACCAGATTGCAGGGCTCATCAAGGCGCAGAGTCGCAGAAGTTTGCATTTCACCTCGCCCCAACAAGCATTTGGGTCTGAACCACCGGACGTCTGGGATCTCCTGTGTGGAGTTTGTTCTCCCCAAAGCTCCTTTAGGGGGTTCAAGCGCTGTGACTGAGCCATGGAATGAAACGTTGCCATGAACAGGATGTTGAGGAGCAGTGGAGATCCTGCAGCGTGTAGTTATTAGTTACCCCGTCTCTGATGCGTGGGGGTTGGTTTTTGCAGGCTCTCTGTTGGATGAGGAGAAGGGTCGGTTGCTGCAGAGGTTTAAGGTTCTCTGTGTAGCAGGACTGCAGATTGAAGGGAACCAAGCCAACTTCAACGAGGCGATGCTGATCCGCTGCAACTGCTGCTACAACCTGCCGGTAAAATCCAGAACACAAACTCAGCAGAGCTTCAGATCATAGTTCAACCTGAACCGGATGTCTCTCGCTGCTTTCTTTCTTTCTTCCCCCCCCTCCAGGCCATGATGGTGTTTGCTGACCCGGCTCACTTCTTGTCAGAGCTCTACCCGTCCTTCTCCAGCCTCTGCTGTGACCCACAAGTCAGCGTCCGAAGAAGTGCTGCAGCCAGTTTCCACCAGGTCAAATGAGAGTGATATATATATATATATATATATATATGCCTATGAGGGGATTCACCCCCCTTGTTTCCTTTATACATGGAATCATGGTCGTTATAACATGGCTTTTCTGACAAGAATTTAAAAAAAGCTTCTTTCATGGCAAAATGAACAGTTTCAAATATATTTTTGCATAATTAAAGACCTTAATCCTATCATCGACGCCAGTCAATTTGGACCAGTTGGTTTAAAGAGGATACTGGTGGCTTGACCAATCACATCTCAGGGCTGTTTCACGTCACATCTAGGTGTGAGGACAAATTATTTGCAGGAGTTTCATGTCCTGTAGCAGCAATGGATTCCAAAACTAAACATTAGGAATCAGAAAGTGATATTTTAGATTCATAACTTTTCATTTCTGTTGATATGAAGTATAAAGGTTGAAAGTTGAGGCATTAAAGTGACTTTTCACTAAACTATGGCCGCAGCACCGAGCACCGGTTAGGATTCAACGAGCTGCTCGTTGTGTATTTGTTATAAAGGTGTGTTTGTACATTGATGTTCATAAGCAGAACTTGGCAGACTTAGGAACTAAGCGCAGTTTGTGTTAACGTCCTATGTGTATGTACAACACAGGTTACCAACATCACATATAGATGTTATGTGTTGTAATATAATTTCTATCAGTAGATAATAAAAAATGGATCTCTTCCCCCGCTGAATAAATTAAATCCTCGTCGGCCGGCACTGCATGTTGGGATACACTGGGCCTCACAGGATAGATCAGACAGGTCCTCCACGTTGCCCTGTGGGGGGGTGCGTATTTCCACCACGCCAGAGGAGGCGACGAAATGGGACAGTTGAGTCGCAGCCGTAATGACGTATCATTAGGATGCAGCCGACCAAATGAGACACAAAAGCTGTGTTCTTTGATGTCACATGATTGGCCCCGTCCCTTTCTGTCAGGTGGTGAAGCTGCTCGGTTCAAACGTCCATCTGGTCCACAAGGAGCTTCTGGCTTTGCTGCAGGACGAAGCTCTGGAGGTAAGTCCATCTAACAAGTATCTTTCCATGTATTTTATTGTACTTTTCTGCATCTAGTTTAAAAATGTAGAAAAGTTCTTTGATTGTTTAGTCATGTTTTATTGCTCTGGCCACCTTTAAGCCAATCTCACACCTTCACAGACCAAGCACACACTTGTGAACCCCTATTCAGAGGTTGTTTCACATGAGGGCTTTGGTTGTTGTCTTTCAGGTGTTGGATGCTCTGATGAATCACCTGGAGGAAACTCTGGAGGCCATTCTTTCCAGAGCAGAGAACCTGGTGCTGGACAACAAGGTGGGGAAGCCAAGCCGTCACCTAAATGAATCCAGGATTTAAAATGGTCTGATATGGCTGCTCGAAGTCTCTGGATTTGTCCTGAGCCATGTCCTCTTATGTCTTCTGGTCCGCCGACGTGCTCCTGCGGTTTGGGTCTCATCAGTTTCCGGAGCTGCTGTCGGCTCTGCTGCAGGTGGAGCAGAAGGTGGGAGGCTCACTGCGCTGGCGGCTGCATGAGAAGCTGCTGCAACATTACAGTTGCCTGGCCAGACTCCTTCCTGGAGAAGTGCTGCACCAGCACTTCTCACCTCGCATCTTCACCATACTCACCACCAACGTCAGCACCACACAACACACGACTCCATACAACAGGTTAAGAAGGCAAGCAAACCAGTAACTCTTCCTACACATGTTGCTTTTGCAGAAGGTGTTGCCTGTTCAGAGACAGGCGGCTCGGACCTTCTGCACCTTCCTACGATACAACCGCAAACACGAGCAGCGTCAGGAGATGATGGAGCGACTGATCCAAGGTCAGCATACTGTGGTCCATCTGGCTGTGATGTCATGAATGGACATTTGACCTGGTTGTCTAAAGCACCTGGACCTGTCTGAGCGGATGCTGCAGTGAGAAGACCTACAAACCTGCTGTTCTTAAGATGGTTAAACGAGGGATCACAGGGATAAACATTGACATGTGGTCTCACATTCCAGAACTGGCTAAGGGGCGGAGCTACTGGAACCGCCTGAGGTTCCTCGATGTTTGTGAAACGGCCTCTGAGATCTTCTCCAGGAAATACTTCAACAAATACTTCCTGGTCTCTGCACTGGAGCTGGTCCAGGACCCCGTGGCAAATGTCAGGTACACTTTTCCTGCTGTTCACTTGTCAGTAGGGGTGTAACGATTCAGCTGTTACATCGATGTATCGATTTATATTCCTCCGATCCAACTACATCGATCTGTGCTCGGCGAGTTGGCGTTATGGACGACATATCGATCTAACATCGTTTTAAAATGTAATAAATCGGTTGTATCGATGCTATGAAATAACCTATTGGATTTAAGCACGTCAGACTTTTTTTTTAGCACTTTTACTTGAATCATTGTTAAAACGAATCGTTACACCCCTACTTGTCAGGTAGAGAATGTGTGTGTTAAAGCAAGTGTGACTTGTCTGTCTGGCAGGTACAAGCTGTGCCAGCTGTTGCCGAGGTTACGTTCATCACTACGGCTTCCAGCAGACAAACAGCTTCTGCAGCAGCTTAACTTCTGCGTCCAAAAGATTCTTGGCAGAGAAAAAGACAAAGACGTGTTGGCCACCATCCGCAAGGTAAAATCGGAGTTCATACCCTCAGAGGCCAGTTACAGACCAGTCCAGACTATCAGAGACCACTAGAGACCCACAGCGTCCAATCCAGACCCACAGAAACCAGTACAACTTACGGTCTGAAGACTCAGTGAGAATAATGTGTTGATCATGTTTTTCAGACAGTCCTGGAACTGGACAAACTGGAGCTTGCAGAACCTGTAAGCACCTTGTTTTCAAAAATAACTCATCTGTACATCACAACAAGATCTCAGGTGTAATGTCAGGTAGTATGTTGTCTCTCTGCAGTTTCACAAGAGGCAGGAGAGGGATCTACTCGACCAGAAGAAGGAAAAGGAGGAAAATCTGCTGCTGGAGATGGTGAGTCTTAAGCTGATAGATCTCGTTAACTATGAATCCCTTTCTGTTTCGTTTAAATGACGTCTCCTTCGTGGTTAGGAGCAGCTGGAACGCCAGCAGACTGAAGGGAAACTGAATTCTGAAAAACACATGGAGAGAAAACGTGAGCAAGCTCACATTTTTGTTTTGTACGAGGTGATTCAAAGAAGATTGCCTGCCATTATATTTTCAATCTGGAGTATCTGTGTTTGATCCAGTATATATTTTGGCTTGGTCATTTTGTGTAAACGATGTTTCTTTGACAGGAAGAGACAGTAAGACCAGTCTATTGGCAATCAAATCCATGTCTGTGTCTTCGTCTGGAGCCACCTTGTCCTCATCTGGTAAAAGAAAGTACATTCAGTTATTGAAGTAACTGCACACTTTAATTTAGGGGGGATCCTGGCCCATGGAGTACAGTGTGTCTGCCGTGATCGTAATGTTGGCGGTTCAACTCCACATGTAACATGAAGTTTTTTTTTTAGTTTCAACATATAAACTGAAATTCAACAATATGTTATGGATGTGTTGATCCTGTGTTGGTGGAGTCACATTACCGTAGTACTCACATGTTGGTCACAGGTATGACGTAGCTCATCTCAGATCATCAAGGAGGAATAGAAAACATGAAGAGGATGGTAATGGTTCTTCTGCTTACAGGGAAAGAGATGAGGAAGGCTAAACTCTCCAGGAGTCGATCCCTCAGCAGTCAGCCGACAAAATCCAAGCCTACCAACGCAGACAGACCTGTGTAAGAACTGCTCTTCACTCCAACACCCGCTTCAGCACCTCGCGGTCCACTTCAGTACAAAAGATCCATATGATGGGAGAGGGAGAGTGTGTGTGTGTGTGTGTGCATTATAGGAAGATATGAGAGGGGGGAGGCGCTAAAAAGCTAGAAACTACAATAGTGGACGCAGCCGCGTGTGGCGCCACAGGAGATCTCAGAATGTGGGAGGTGTTGCTAGCAGAAATAATATACCCATCAAATCTTACTCCCAATTTTTGTCATGGTGAACTGCTCTGAAACCAAGGTGAATTTAAAATACACACAAATTACATTAGGTTTATTTTTAAATGAAGTAGCTTGGACTAACTATATAATTTAACTACTAAACAGAACATCACTAAACAAAAGCAATATAATAAAGAAAATATATGAGTAAAGAATTTAGTACTGAATATCAATGAACCACATATTTCCTCCTAGTTTTACTTAATTCTGCTCCAGGTCTAGTTTATTGATATGCATTATTATTTCTGAGCTTAGACAGAGAACATGGTACCTATCTTGATGTAGAGGCTCCTATTTGTGAGGTAGGAAGCGAACCAGTTCAATGCAGAACCACCAACTTCAACCTCGTTCTGGAGCCACCACTACCGACCTGAGCCCTGTTCCTCGTCCGTGGTTCAACTAAGTCGATCAAATTACATATTAGACAGCTCAAATTAACGAGATGATTGGTGTCAGGCTATCTATGTTCCTCAAAGGCTGATCCGCGCTCAGTCTCCTTAATTTGAACCAGATGTCAGTCATCAGGATAATCATGTGTGCGCGTTGTACGTTCGATCACCAAAACTGATTTTTTAACAGTGCAACGGCAAATAAACCTAAAGGAAGACGCATATGAGGAGATAATATGTGAATTGAATCATTTGTCTCATGAATTGAAACATATTTTACGTTCCGCACGTCCATCTCCTCTTTCTCTCAAGGTTTCTTCCCTTTATTCCCCCAATCGAAGGGTTTTTCATTGTTTGGGGACTTGTTCCTGTGCTGATATGAGGGTCTCGGGACAGATTGTCACATGTGTACAGACTCTAAAGCCCTAACCCTAGAAAATGAATTGAATCAAATAATCGTGGCAAAAACTGGCACCACCCCCCTGCGAGGCTACAAGGCCGACAAAGTATCGCAGACAAGATTCAATTCAATTCATTTTATTTTGTATAGCCCAAAATCGCAAATTACAAACTTGCTTCAGAGGGCTTCACAGGAAAAAGTCCCCAAAAAACGAAAAAAACCCTTCCAGGGAAAAAAGGAAAGAAACTTCAGGGAGAACGTCAGAGGAGGGAGAGGAGTTCGGTGTGTCCTAAGAAGTAAAAACAACATGAATGTGCCAGTGTTGGGAAAATGTATAGGCTAATGGAATGCATCATCATCCATGAGATCTTACTGGCAAAAACTCTTTCAGAATAAGTAGATAAAAACCAGCTCAAAGAGTCTAATTGATACGAATGAATAGTTATGAGGATATATGTAGTGTGTGTGTGTGGATGACCATATAGAACTAGGAGTTTTATATGTGTAAATCTGTGTATGAGGGGGAGCCGTATGTATCAGAAATACAAACAATTGAAGCAGTGAAAGTGATGTCATAACGGATCTTTGTGATCTCAGAGAACTCTCTTCCTGTAAAACGTTAATCTAACAGATATTGCTACTTCATCAGTGAGGAAGAGAGCTGCCCCTTTTTCCGGGGTAATGGCGAGCTAATCCAGCTGGCTCAAGTGAAGCTGCGCCGGAGAAGATTTACATTTTTGGATGTGTCGCTATGGTGATTTAGCCCAACTTGTTTCGGGGAACTTAATAGCCTGATCTAGGTCATCTTATCCTGAAAATGATCCAGCTAACTCAGTTAGCCACATATGAAGAACGGGGCCCAGACCTGGAATATCAAGCTCTAAACTGAGACACAGAACATGTTATCTCGATCCTCGGAACAAATTTCAAGCGTACTTGATGTTTTAATTTTCTTATGTTCTTTTAGGAAAGTGAAAGATTTTAGCAGCATGTCTGGACCCGGGAGGTCCTCCATGTCAATGACCAAAGGTACTGCCTACATACATAAGCCTGCATCGTTAACACAGACTGTAACTAACTTCAGGACTCCAGAACCATCACAGTGAAGGAGGACATATGATGGTTTTTATTCACAAATCACTTGTTTTATAGACGAACCCTTGAGGACTGCACATTTCTCTACCACGACCCAGTCCACCTCCTCCATGCCAGTCCTGATCCGCAGCAACACCACCAGCCTCCTGGAGAGGACCAGTATACTGGATCACAGAGATCACAGAACCAGTACACTGGACCACAGAATCAGTAAAATGGAACACAGGAACAATATGATGGAGCAGATAACAGGTACAATGGACCAGAGAGACCTTGAAACTGCTACTATTGATAAGAGAGACCAGAGGACCAGTACCCTGGACCAGAGAGCCCACAGAACCAGTACCCTCGACCAGCACAGTAAAACAATGGAACGGGGTTGTGCAATAAAAGACAACCAGTCCAGGAAGCTGTCAATGTGAGTCCTTACTAAATGTTCCGGGGGGGAAATCCTACGAGTTTATCCCAGTTTGTAATCCAAAGTCTCCTCAGACCAGATCAATGTGGTTCTAGAGTAAGAACATAAATTACTGTAGGTCCACATTCAGATAATAGATGAATACGGTTCTATTGCAATTGCAATGACTTGTTCTAACGCAGTGGTCCCCAACCACCGGGTGCACAGGCCACTCAGTAGCAGATTCAGACACACCAGACCCATTTCCCGAGTGTCGCCCAAGCGTCTCTTTATATGGACACTAGTTTAGTCATAAATCTCAGTTAAAGTGTGGATAGTCAAACTTTAGCCTTGCCATTGTTTAATTTAATCAAAAGCTTTGGATTGAAATCATTTGAGCCTTTGTCTTTTATTCTACAGAAACAGGAAGTCAAACTCTTTCAGTGTCCAGTCGGGAGGAGACTGAAGACCATGGCGTTATCGTTCCTCTGCCAGGCCACGAGCCAATCAGCAGTCAGGGTTCACAAGTCTAAAGACGGGCTTACCCAATTCAACAGGACGTCCTCCCTTCCAAACAGAGACAGTAGAGTCTGACTTAAATTTTCTGTGCACTGTGTATTCTATTGATCTCATCCTGTCTCCTGATTGGTTCAGTAAATACGCATACAAACTGCTTGTGATTTCTTATTGGTTGGTGCTACACACGTGAATGTGTGTTTGATTGGATGAATTTTCTCTGTCTCTAATGATAACTCGATGTAATTGAGTGGCAATTTTCTTTTTAAAATATACAATGCCACAGGGATGTTTGATGATCATGTTTTGCATCAATGAAAAAAGACAATCAGAAGTTCCTTTTAATATTTAATGTTTTCCACTGGAGCTTTAAATAAGTACAGGAAGTGTTTTCAGGCATGCAAAAGGTTAAAATGGTATGATAACGCTCATCATGCCAACTAAAAACAGTGCATCTTAGAATGAGTTATTAGTATGTGCCATAAATTCCATCAGTAACTTTTGTGTCTTAATATTTATAACAAATGTACCCTTCAAACACGTATTGATGTCAGAACTCAGTGTTCCACTCTTACCAGTGACCATGTTAACTAGTGCTACTGATTTGCTCCTTTACATTGTAGCTCTGTGACTACCTCTTCTCCTGGTAGAGTATTCGAGCTACTGCAGCTGATACTAGTACTGGTAGCAGTAACTAGTAACAGGAGTAGTTGTATCACGTTTTTTCCTCCACATCCATGTTTCTATCTGAACAGTCAACATTTCACTCGATCAACAATTAAATATATCATTGTCTACCAACTGTTGAAGGGTCCCATTGTTTTACCACTCCTGATATTCCTCCTGATACTAGTATTAATACCAGTACTAGTAGTATCAGAGCTATTACTAGTACTAAGACGGAAACTGTGTAAGCGCTTTAAAACATAAATGTACTCTTGATCTAATCCCCGTTGGCCCTCCGGCTTTAGGTGGTAAACCCTGGACATGGTTGGGGTTCTACTTTGTGGACGGGTTGACGACGCGACCCATTGACAACACGGTGCCACTCGTCTCCTGATAGATGACGAAGACGAATGGTCTGTTGACGGTCAGACGAGGAGGAAGAGAGGAGGAGCTGCTAGCTCTGCCTCCGGCTGTAATGTCGTCGCTGCTTTCGTCCACAACCAGGACAGATTTATGGTAAACCTGAACAAATAAAACATGTATGTGTATCAGACAGGGCATGTTTCACAATAAAATAACTCTCCACTCAGGAAACTCACCTGTGTGAGCTTTAGTCCCGCTCCCCCTCCGATGGTGCTGATGTCAGCGCCGTCCTGGAACACCTGCGTGATGTTGAGAGTCTGCAGGACGTCACGCAGAGAGTAAGAACGCTCCAACAGGAAGCGAGGGATCTGGACCTCCAACTTGCTGTTTACAAAATAAAACATCAACTCTGTAGTTACAATCACTAAGAGAGCACAAACGAGTTAGGAGATAAGAAAACAGGAGGTCTCACGTCTTCTTTAGCTTTCTTATCCAGCTCTGGATCTTACTTCCAGTCATTTCTTCTTCCACTGTGGAGATGTCCACACCTTCATCGGGCAAAAGAACCAACATGGCCGCCTCCCCGGCCATCGGCAGCTTCAACACGCCGACCTTTACAGAGGGGTCATACGCCAGGAAGAACTTGTCGGCCCTGAGCATCATGGGAACCATGACGATGAGATAGTTGTCTACGTAGAAGCGCTCGTCCTGAGTGAGGGACGCGTTGAAGGAGGGCGTGAACTGGGCTGCAACACAGAGACGTTAACCTTATTTATATGGACAGACACAACCAGGCCATAATACAGATACACTGTGTCAAATGCCCAATGGAATCGATGAAAGAAACGTGGCATATTTGCATTACTGACCTCCTTATGTTGTTTATTAAGAAACTATGAATAGAATCAATATGGAGACCAGGGCCCGTTCCCTGTGCGTTGCTAACTGAGTTAGCCAGATCAGTTTCAGGATAAGTAGAGATAGCCTGACATCAATCATCTCGTTAATTTGAGATTAGATCGACTTTGTTGAACCACCTACGAGGAACGGGGCTCTGATGACACTGTGCGTGTAAATGTTATAGATCACCTGGCACAAACAGAAAAGCAATCAGACATACACTGTATGATGTCATTTTGATTGTTGATAGAGCTGCTACAAAGCTCCAATCAAACCAAGTTCCATTCAGGAAACTGGCATTTTATATGGGTTATTTTATAGAAAACTAATAAAACATGATCTCAGACTTGTTACAACTTGTAAACCTTGTGAAGCTTATTTCAGGTTCATTCATCTGCAGTTAGTGGATACGGAGAATAAACCCGATGATGCTACGAACCCCTTAGTGTCAAGGTAAAAAAGACTTCCTCATGATACCGGTTTCTATGGAAGTAGGCCCCTCCTCCTCCGACTCTAATGGTCCCATGATTTACGCAGTGTGGATGTTAGCTCAGCGCTGGCTGGGAACTATGCTGGTACCTTTGAAGGAGGCGGTGGTGGCGAGCAGCAGCTGTGTGTTTGGGTCCAAGTTGGTCACCAGATCCTGGACCTGGTCCCCAGTCTGTTCCTGTGCCCAGCGATTGATGGTGTTGGAGGCTTCCTGCGGCACGGTGTAAGCCACACTCACGGCATTTCCCCCAAACTTTGACTGAACCAGGTCCAGATAGGAGGCAGACACCTGGAAGCCTCCAGGCGGGAATACAGCCACACCCTGCTTCAGGCTGGTGGCTAGGACCAAAGTCCTCAGGGTCTGGAACAGATCTGAGAACAGTGGAGACTCTCAGAGCTACCAGTCAACACACTGACGGTCCCCTGACTTCTGACCACTGACCTACCTGGGAGGGTCTGGGGGTCCAATCCCGTCAAGCTGAGCGCCTGCAGCAGCTGGTCCTTGGTTGGCCCGTTGGTGCCGCTCACCAGCGCCAGCAACCCGTTGGTCAGAGTGAACGTGGACAGGAAGATGTTGTCGTCGGTGCGGCTGGAGACGACGTGATACAACCGGGCAGAAAAGTCTGCGTTGCTATCGGTCAGAATGTCGGCCTCGGAGGAGCACAGACTCAGGAGGAGGAGGCCAACCAATGAGAGAGGCTGGGAGGGAGCCATGGTTAGGGCGCCCGCTAGTGGTCGGCACGGAAGCAGCTGCAGGTTACATCAGAAATTGATTACAAAACAGTCACATACAGATATCAGATGTTTTTATAACAATGTGATCAATACCCTGAGAGATTATTTATCATTAACATATAAAATATAAATGGAACTAAATCAATAACTATCGAATTCCCTTAGCAGCGCAGGGCCGCGCCTATAAACATTTGTTTGTGCGTATATAAACCAAGCGTTCAGTTTGAAAGGATTGTTTTTTCCTGCCAATCTGAAGGATAAAATCACCCATCCGTTTAATCTGATCGCTCGTATCCATCAGGTAACCTATTGATTACGTAATTAACAGCGCGATGTGAATAAACAAACAATTTCATAACAAACATTGTGACCTTTTGATGATTCTCGTTCTTTGATTTTAATCCAACGCCTTTCTGCTCTCGAGCTTCACCAGCTGCGCATCACCATCAAGCTCGCGACACGATCCGTCAACAAACCTTCTGGTCTCCTTTCAAAATACGAGCCGCGTCTCCGCGTCGGCTCACAAACCGGAGGCGAAGGCAACTCAAGTACTCAAGTCATTAAACGTGGATTTGTTTGAATCTTAATAAAAAAGCATATATAACATATTATTGTTCCGGTTCCCCATAAAAACACAGCGCTGTAGTTTCCGGCTTTTATTTGGAAATACATTTTCGTGGGTTAGGGTCAATAGTTACTGCGCCTGCGCAGGACAGCAGCCTGAGGTATAACCTGTACACGTCGGCAGGAGGCGCTGCTGCCTCAAGAGACAGAATACCGTTAAACATGTCCCACTTCCGGCTTCCAGTCAGTAACTTCGGCTCGGTGGCCTTTTCTTTTTTTCTCCACATTACATTAACAACAAAACAAATCACGGAATAGCAGAAAGTACACATATAGAAATATAAAAATTAGTTGCATTTTGAATTGTTGGGGGTTACTGACTGAAAAATAAAAATAGCAGTAGAGGGCGGCTGATATGTGCTATATATATTGATACAGACACAATGATGGTGCATCCCTGCAGTGGTCCTGTCGTACATCTGGCGGCTACTTGGAATTCTTTGATTAATTTCTGTTATAGAAATTGAATGTATTCTACATCTGTATGAGTCATTCTGTACACATGACATCCATTGCAGTCTGTCCATCCCGGGAGAGGGATCCCTCCTCTAACGTTCTCCCTCAGGTTTCTTCCCTTTTTTCCCTGGAAGGGTTGTTTCATGTTTTGGGGAGTTTTTCCTGTGCCGATGTGAGGGTCTTGGGACGGAGGATGTTGCATGTGTACAGACTGTAAAGCCCTCCGAGGCAAATTTGTAATTTGCGATTTTGGGCTATACAAAATAAAATGAATTGAATTGAATCCCAGAGGCAGTGAGCCAAGCTACCTACTTGTGGTCTTTTTCACTTTTTTATATTTTGAAGATTTAGTGCAGACATACACTTCTTTATTATAACCGCAGCACAATGTTGTCGTTGTACTATTGGATGGCTTTATTGTGAAGGATCTCTGTCCAGACGGAAAACAGGTGTTATATTCGGGGTAAAGTGTCATGGTTTCTTTTTAACATCAGACTGTTAGTTTGGCAACAATCAAACAATATAATATGCAGAATGTACTTGAGAATTGATTTGCATCCTTGAAAATACCTAGAATGAGCTTAACAGTAAAAAGGGTGACATCATCGATTTTATAAACTTTCTCTTTCTTTCACTTCTCCCAGTTCTCAGAAGAGCATCTGTTTCCTTATTTGTTACAGACTCCTCTTGTCCCCCCCCTCCCCTCCCCTCCCTCATCAGACCCCCTCCATTGTGCCTCCTCCCCCTCCCTCATCACCCCTCTGACCCCCTCCCTCCACACTGCGGCGTCTCGCCCGCTACGGGCCAAATGAGGAGCAAACACCACCTCCAGCCTGCGGAGGACGCTGCTCTGGTCGCCATGGGCAACAGTCGCCTGGAGACGACGCATCATCAGCCGGACCATCACCTGATTGGCCCAGAGCAGCCCCAAAGCTGGTGACACGCTGGAGGAGAGCGGGCTGAGAAAGAGAAAGATATTTTAACATAGTATTTTACATTATAATTATATTAAGTATTTATTCAAAACACAGAGTGTTATCATATCACTATGAATTATCCATGTTCACATTGAATCACATTTCATTTAGCAGTGCTACTGCGAGTGGTGTTAAGTGACTCCGCCCACACGTCTCGACCAATTAGATGTTTGTCTACAAATGATCTCTCCTTTTCTCATATCAGAGAACTACAGACCTTTTTCACAGGAACCGGAAATGCGCAACTTCCTGTCAAGCGTCAATGGACAATGGATTCGAGACTCTCGAGAGTCTTCACATCTTCGCTCACAGATTAACCTGCAATTACATTTGCTGACGTAGCAAGACTGGTGGATAAAAACTTAACAACATAAATAAAGGCGTCGCCTAATCGTGGTCCAGTTTTATAGTTTTCTGACTCCTACAGACGGTTTTGGCAGCGCTCCGACACAGGCTCCCTGCGTCTGCTGCAGACATATTCCGTCGCACAGCCTGAGATATGGCGGCTTCTGGGAATGCTACGCTACAATAACTCGTTGCTTACGCCGCTTGTTTACCGCCGTAGCCCTGACAGGAAGAAGATTACCACGACGGTTGCGTATTTCCGGTGACAAATATGGAAGTTGTGGGAAAGGTCTGTTGTTCATGAAACAAATTTAACTTCGATCCAAAGACAGAATCTCACTTTCTTGGGTTGTTGGAATCATTTGCAGGGAGAAAACATGAAATTGTTTTTTACCCCAAACGGTTGTCTGAGCCGCCAAGAAAATCTGTCACCTGAAACCAAGAAAGATTGAATTAAATTCATTTTATTTGATATGATGTAAATGTAAATGCTTCTGATCACAAATGGCCCATAGCAATACGATCTGTACACATGCAACATGTCTGACCTTTGAGGAACAAGAAAGACTTCCCAAAAAAGAAAACGGTGAGAAAAAAGGAGGAAACCTTGAGAGGAGCGGCAGAGAAAGTATCTGTATATAATCTCATTAAAAAAACAACCCTAGCTGTGTGAAAATCTAAATACTGACATTCTGATTTGGGATACAGTGCGCTACCTGATTGATACAGAGGACCGGTGTGGTGAACCTCGAGCTCAGCTGGTGCAGTGTGGAGGAGAAGGTGAGGAGCTGTTTACTCCTCTCCAGCCAATCAGCAGCCTGAAACTCGGACCTGAAAAGAGCCGCCAAGGAGTCCACCACCAGGAGCCGAACCAGACCCCGGGTCAGCAGCAGGGGGACGCGCCTAGAGAGACACACCTGCAAGGAGTCCTGAGGGACACAGGTCACCTGTCAGTCACTGAACAGGACTTCGCTGGTCAGAGGTCAGAGGTCACACTCACCAGGTCTGCTACGTGTTCGATGTAGACGCGGTCACTGAACTGGAGGCTGCTGATCAGCGAAGGAGGAACATCTGAGCGCAGAATGGACTGATCTCTGATCAGCTGCTGCAGACGTTTGATAGGAAAAGAGTCCTCGGTGCAGATGTACACGGCTCCTGTAGACAGAGGCCATGTGACAGGCAGTTACACCGGAGGTCAGCAAACTACACCTCTGCGATGGTGCGTTCACTGACCTGAATGCAGCCCTCCGTACTGCGTTGGGTACTGTACAGACAGACAGAGCTGCAGAGCCAGCTGAGTCTTCCCCGCTCCGCTTTCACCCGACAGCTCAGTGACTCCGCCCACAAGTAGCCCCCCCCTTAGCAACCGGTTCAGTACCGGACATCCCACGCTGAGTCGGAGGCCAGCATCCAACTTACGATGGAGCACGAGGGCTGCAGACAGAGAAACACTCAGGTGGAATCTCGCTGGGACGTCCCTTGTGACGTCCAATCAGAAGGCCTGTCTGGACTGACCTGTGGTCGGAGGGTGGTGTCTGCAGGAGGTGGCGGCGGCGATGAGCAGCTGCTGGACGTCTGAGCTGGACAGACCTGTGAGCCTCTGTAAGTCTGGACCTGAGACACACAACACCTCCTTGGCTGACTTCAGATGAGCTGGAGGGACAAAACAAGGTTACCATGGCAACGGCAATAAGAGACAGACCTCCGAGCACCAGTGCGGAGCAGCAGGGATTCAGAGGAATCTTTATGTCATCAACTTCCCTTTGGGGCCTGTGAAAAGGAAGAGCCTTTTCTCTAAACAGACTGATAAGTGAGTTAGTTCATTCCTCGTTTGGGACGGGGCACACTATATATGTAACTGCCTAAATGTGTGCATGAAGGTCTGCATTTGATTTGTAGAATTATTCACATCCACCTGACAAGTGTTTATGTTATGATAGGAATGTATGTGAATTATCTTAACTGTGTAGGATACAGCTGTGTGTTTAATTAGACCTGACAGAACCCCATGTCAGTTGGTTTCTCCCAATTAGCCTAATTGCCAGGAAGGCTGTATAAAAACGGGGGAAAGGCTGGAGTAAAGTCACCTGGGGGGTTTTCCATCAACGTAGCTAAGAATTGCCAGACTTGGGTGTCAGCTTGACTAAGCTCCACCTCCCAATCGAGCTCCAAGCCGTTTCATCACGCAAAATCAGCTGGCTCCACTTGACACTTAGTCAAGCCTCACCTGTTAAGCCTCATCTTGTGACGCCCACAGGGAGAATAAAAAGCCCACACTAGTCGAGAAGGACAACTGTCCAAATGCCAAAAATCAAGGGAAAGGAGCGTGCAGAGATGTTCTCCGCAGCGGAACAAACCCTCCTCATGGAGGTTTATGAGGGTTACAGCCACATAATCCGGAAGAAGGGCGACACCGCGGCGATCAATAAAGCGAGGAATGTTGGCAGAACATTGCCGACAGGCTGAATACTTAAGCAGAGGTGAAAGTAAGCCGGTACTGTCCGGTACGCCGTACCGGAAAGAAAACTGTACAGTTTCTGAAAAATATTGCACTTTCAGTGTAAGCGGAGTATATGAGTGTATGAGGAGTGTATGCAGAGGTTAGCCACCCCCGGTCAGCCCGGCCCCCGGCAGAGAAGGAGAAAAAGTTTGGGGACCGCCGGCTCTATATCGTAGTACTACCAAGAACTTTCACCCCTGTGCGTAAGTGATAAAGACATTTCAGTATTTCAGCATCATCATGTTCAATAAATCCCCCATCAAAGGGACAAATTATATGTAGACAATAATCTACCAATTGATTTCTTGATGGTTTTTGTTTTAAACTAATCAATTATCTGGACCTATTAATGCAACCAAATCCCTAAAATTAAAAGGAAAAGCCCCAAAGAACAAAAAGACAGCCCTATTAAGTAACATTCATATGAACATAATTAAAATAGCATTATTGTTTCACTGCAATTCATTTTAAATTCTCCATATTTCATCATTTGTCAGCTTTCATCACATTTATCCACTGATTGTTACCAAATCGAAGATTACTTTATTTAAATACGTATATTACTTCATTGCCATCGGTCTCCGTTTCCAGTTAGTCATGGCCTGTGACAATATGACATCATGTACCCCCTCATGTGATAATCACAAATGAATAGAGGACATCCATGTGTTACCTCTGCAAACCGTTAACTTCTCAGCATCACCAACACTGTAGAGAAATGAACCGCAGTGCGACACAGACCGACTGCACAGAGGTCAGTGACCCTCATGATGTGTGGGTCCAGCAAACTGCATAAACGCACAACGCTCTGCCTGCTGAGCCGGTACCTCTCCCACAGGTACGCGTCTGTGTGGGTCAACGGGTCGGTCCTGTCCTGGAAGACCCTTGGTGCTGGTCAGAAGGCCTGTTGAATTATTATTAAGTTCTACATAATATTGACTCCAATGCGCATGTGTAGTTGATGTAAGTTGATGGTGATCAGTGACATGTTTGAGTGAGATGCTCCTGAGAGGAGGCTGTTGTAGCATCACCTCTGCTGACGCCTGCTAGGATCCTCGGGTGGAGCTCCAGCTGGTCCATGTCCCCGGCGGGGACATTCTATGCTCAAAGTCGATACACGTTGTTATTGTACGAGCAGCGATCTGCGCGGTTCTTCCACATCCGGTAAATACCCGCCCAAAGACAAGTAGCAGCCTACGTCATCGCCCACCGCCGGTCGGAACCATTTGACCTGAGGTGCGGGGGTGTCCAGTTACACTAAAAAAGATTGTTGTGATTACATGTGTAATTATATGACTATATTGTGTATTTTATAACACTAATACGGAACACGTATTCAATATTCTTGCGAACAGTAAAAGTGTTTCCGTCACGGATTTAATGACCCCCCCCACCCAAGACTTCGTGACGTCATTTCCCTGCGTCACAGGAAGAAAACAAACCACCGGAGACAATCGATCCCCGTCTGCGATCATTAATCCGTGTTTATTGACCAGCGGTTGAATTCCTTTAAGTAGTTTGACTTTACGGAGCAGCGAAATGGTTTCTATGAGACTCTAACGGGACTCTACTGGTTCCGTTTCTACTGGACTCTACTGGTTTCTATGAGACGCTAACGGGACTCTACTGGTTCCGTTTCTACTGGACTCTACTGGTTTCTATGAGACGCTAACGGGACTCTACTGGTTCCGTTTCTACTGTACTCTACTGGTTTCTATGAGACGCTAACGGGACTCTACTGGTTCCGTTTCTACTGGACTCTACTGGTTTCTTTGAGACGCTAAACGGGACTCTACTGGTTCCGTTTTTACTGGACTCTACTGGTTTCTATGAGACGCTAACGGGACTCTACTGGTTCTGTTTCTACTGGACTCTACTGTGGTGAATGAATCCATGTTGTTATTCACCCATATTAATTGATTTGAATGTAAATCGGTTAATATATTAATAATACTCCGAGCTTCATTAAACTTGACTTTTTGTTATTGAGACATTGTAAATTTACAATAATATAAAGTGCTTTTCAAAAAGTTTTCACCCAATTTGTAGTGATCTGATGTTGATATTATATTTGGCCTCGTTTGCTTTTAACAGTATATTTCACATTTTTTACATGAATTTTTATATTTGGCTTTAGTGAGTTTCTAATAAACCAGCACGTGTATTTTATTTCCATTAACTTTCTCTTTGATATTTCCTGTTCTACATAATAATGTGTTATTAATATAGTAATATAGTTAATAATCCATCTTCTCTGACTTCCAGGCTGTGTTGACCTCTGACCTCCACCATGAGCTCCAGGGTGTGCCGGACATGTGGCGGCTGCGACATCGACGTGGATCAGGCCCGGGGCAGCGCCGTGTGCACCGGCTGTGGGTCGGTTCTGGAGGACAACATCATCGTCTCTGAGGTTCAGTTTGTGGAGGGAAGTGGCGGAGTGTCTTCAGCTGTGGGACAGTTTGTGTCTGCTGATGGTGAGAGGAGACAAAACCAATAGTTTAAATCTATCAGGTTGTATGCAACCAGCACATGATCAAAAGTTGTAATGAATATATGAATGAAGGCAACCAGTGAACCTGTTCTTCCAGGGAGACTGAGAACAAATCTGAGACAAATACCCATTTTGTTATGTTCCAGCAACCAGGATCTTTAATTGTTGAGTCAAGCCTTTGGTTGAGGGACATTTCAAATGAGATCCCTGGTACCCAGAGTATGAAGTCAGAGTATGAATGGACTTTGGTAGTGAGGTGGATCAAATGTTCTTCTCTGCAGGTCCAGTTAAGGCCCCCCTTCTAGGTTCGGGTTTTCACACCAGTGTCGGGAAAGAGTCCAGAGCCCAGACCCTGCAGGGTGGTGAGTCCCTCCTCCTGCCTCCACCTTCGTCATCCTCCCACCAGCGCCCCCTGACTGGGCCCCTGTGTGTCTCCAGGGAAGCGTCAGATCCAGCAGCTGGGCAGCCAACTGCAGCTCAACCAGCACTGCTTGGACACGGCCTTCAACTTCTTCAAGATGGTGGTCAGCAAACACCTGACCAGAGGACGCAAGACGGAGCACGTCATCGCCGCCTGCCTCTACCTGGTGTGCCGCACCGAGGGGACACCACGTATCCTAGCAACCACCTTCTTTTGACATGCTGTGTGCGACGGTTTAATGTTCACAATGACCTTTGACCTCCACACGATTTTCCTCAACCGTGTTTGAGACATGCTGCTGGACCTGAGTGACCTGCTACAGGTGAGATTTTATCCATAGCGATTGATGGATACATACGTCATATGTCTACAGTACAGTACTCAATAGTTGGGACGATGAGGGAACACTGGAAAATGAGATTATGCGTGGAGCCACCGTGGAGCCACTATGGAGCCACTATGGAGCCACTATGGAGCCACCGTGGAGCCACTATGGAGCCACCGTGGAGCCACTATGGAGCCACCGTGGAGCCACTATGGAGCCACCATAGAGCCACCATGGAGCCACCATGGAGCCACCATGGAGCCACCATGGAGCCACCATAGAGCCACTATGGAGCCACCATAGAGCCACTATGGAGCCACCATGGAGCCACCATGGAGCCACCATGGAGCCACCATAGAGCCACCATGGAGCCACCATGGAGCCACCGTGGAGCCACCGTGGAGCCACCGTGGAGCCACCATGGAGCCACCGTGGACCGATGCCAGACCGAACTTCCCGGCCAAAAGAACGTTGTGGGTGGGACTAAGTTTGGAATGGCACCCAGGCTACTGACCAATAGCATTCGAGTTAAACTATCCCACGTGGTTCCACTCGACCAATAGAGTCTTTGCATCCCAGGCAGGACGATGACATCGTCTCAATACTGCAGACAGACGATACATTACAAATAAAAAGACGGTAGGAAGAAAAGAAAGAGATCGAAGTTTGAGAAAAAGACGAGTGAGACGGAGAAAGCGAGAGACGGAGACAGTAAGACACATGAGGAACAAATGGACAGCGACAGTAGAGCATTTAATCCAGAATGGACGCACTGGTTTCTGTTCATTCTTCCCACTGCAGCACTAAACCAGCGTCTCATGTGCTCAGAACCCGTTGAAACGGCATCACGAGGCTCAATGAGCTACAATGAACGGCCATGATGCGTTCAGGAACACATTTAACATCCTGCCAGGAAGAACTAGATCTAGATTCTCAAAAGAGGGGATATGTGTATATATTCTATTCAACTGTTCAATTGTTCAAATGCGTTTAGATTTATTATTTATAATTAGCTGAGACTGTCAAGTTCAAATGTGAAGCAGAAAAGAGGAAATTCAAGCTTTTCTTCCCCTTTTTAATTGAGAGAACATTATTTATATTTCCAGTCACAGAAGACCCCTGTCCTAGAGGGTCCAAGCTGTCCTCTTTTGATTTAACACTACAATGTATGTATAAATAGATATGAACCTCAGTAACCTTCACGTCTACAGGTGAACGTCTACATTCTGGGTAAAACCTTCCTGCTGTTGGCTCGAGAGCTCTGCATCAACGCCCCCGCCATCGGTGAGGAACCTTTAGATATCTATAGATAGATGTTCTTCTGAACACATCTCCTCCTGCTGCTGGTCACAATGCAGTGATTGAGTAATTGATTAGTTGATTGTTATTATACATTATGGTCTTAATCCATCACTTATGAAATACTTTAGTCTTAAGCCTTCAAAGTAAATGCTCCTTACTTCCTATTAGTCACAATGGCCTTTGAGCTGTATAACCTCTCCAGCCATCAGCAATCCACAGCAGCTTGTTGCTCCTGGACGTCATCATGTTTCTGTACCTGTTGCACTCACTTCAGGCGTATTTGTTGGGTTACGGTTGATGTTGTAATGGGAGGGGAAACACTAATTACAGTTACTAGATGAAAGGAAGAAATCATTCCATTCCAGCTGCATTACAATTACTGGATCAGGATCATTTCAGCGGGAAAATCACTAGTCACGACACACACACATTCCCCCACCACTGATGCCCAAATAACATAACTGATCCATGGAGGAGGAGGTTTAAATGTTGTGGGCGGAGCAAGGCACTGATCACCTGATGAGCCTCAGTGATATTCTGCACTGCTCATCTTCATGTGGAGACGAGTTAATGCCAGCTAACATCGGGGGAGACCCCCGCCCCCAAGACTGTGGTGGTGTGTTCAGTACGATGTCACGTCAGGAGAGAACCCACGCAGACACAGGCAGAACGTTGAGAGTCCACACAGAAAGGGCCCGGGGGGTTTGAACCCAGGACCTTCCTGCTGGGATGCGACCACACGGCGTGCCGCCCTGTTGACGTTGGCTCGTCTCTTCCCCTCTTCCCCTCAGACCCTTGTCTGTACATCCCTCGTTTTGCTCACATGTTGGAGTTCGGGCTGAAGACTCATGAGGTCTCCATGACGGCTCTTCGTCTGGTCCAGAGGATGAAGAGGGACTGGATGCACACGGGACGCCGTCCATCGGGTCTCTGTGGAGCAGGTACAACGTGGGCTCCGAGCCGCTCATGGTTTGTGTTTGCCCTCGTACTCACCTCGTGTGCTCCTCCTCAGCTCTGCTAGTGGCAGCTCGGATGCACAAGTTCCGTCGGACGGTGAAGGATGTTATCAGTGTTGTGAAGGTCTGCCAGACAACGCTAAGGAAAAGGTGAGGAACCGTCAATTTTAGAATCCATGGGTTAAGAATGCAATGGGAGTCATATATATATACTTTATTAATCACCATGTGTGTAATACTCAGTGTAATAGTACAGTAATTCTATGAAAATGAAAATGCACAATATATAGTACAATTAATGGCACAGCATATTAACATTCAGTTAAGAGTGAAATAGAAGTATGTACAGGTATGGGCTGGATTAGTGCAGAACGTTTTCCTGTATCTCACCTTGATCCAGCTGCAGTAGGTGGCAAAGACGGTGGTTCTGGTCAGTAGATCACTATAGGTCCCTCCATATGGCAGGAGATCCGGTGCACTGCAGTAAATGACAATAGATCACTATAGATTTCAAAATATATCGCAATATATCCTGTTGTTTACAGATTAACAGAGTTTGAAGACACGCCCACCAGTCAGCTGACAATTGACGAGTTCATGAAAGTAGATCTGGAGCAAGAATGTGATCCGCCTTCCTTCACCGCTGGACAGAACAAAACCAAGATGCAGCAGGTAGATCCCTCGTCTCTGATTGGTCCTGAGCTCATCAGTCAGCAGCCAATCAGCTTTACTCTCTTCTTCTTCTGCAGCTGGAACATGAGCTGGCCAGGAAGCTGGATGAGGTTGAAGGTCAGTTAAAATGAGCTTATCTCAACTCTTCTCAGTCGCTTGTCATTCTTTTGCTGATCAAGTAATGTGAGTGGACTGAGAATATCTTCATACAAACATCGAGCCCCTGGTGACTTTTTGTGGTTTGATTAAATATAGATTTTTGTTTGTGAGAAGCTTTGAAGGACTTAAACCGTGTCCCCCTGTCAGGAGAGATCAGCTGCTACAAAGACGAGATCGAGACGGAGCTGGAGAAGAGCCGACCTAAACTCCGAGGAATCTACGCCGCCTACTCCAAAGAAATGGGTCTGTATTGATCCGGAGACAGCAGGGTCCTCCATAGCATCAAAACCACAACTCTTCACCTCCTGCTTTTCAGAGCCCGACGACGTGGAGGCCTCGACCACGACCTCCCAGCCGGAGGTCACGCAGACGGAAGACTCCGACCTCCAAGCCGCCGCCCACCACCTGACGCAGAACTTCCTATGTGACGTGATCCAGGATGAAGAGGGACAGGGCAAGACGCCAGAGGACAGTGAGCAGGAGGCGGGGTCCGACGAGGAAGGGGCGGGACCTCACCGCCGAGCCGCCCCTCTGACCGCCATCCTGGGAAAACTGCCGAGTGCAGCCGGGATGAGCCTCCAGCAGGCCTTCCAGACCTTCTCCGACTCGGAACAGGGCGACAAAACCGATGGTGTGTATGACATCATCGACACGTCATCATTACGTCATCATGACCTCGAGGTTACGTACAGACATTACATGTCAATCGGTTTATGGCATTTCTTTACAGGCGAGCAGTCGGAGGGTGGAGAGTTGGACCTGAAGGACATTGATGATCAGGAGATCGATAAGGTCAATTAATTCATCCAACATTCATCTCAGGGTTTATCTATCTTAACGAAGAAGTAAAGTTGTTGTGAAAGGATTAAACAGGATGTTAAATGATGATATTCTGCTGCAGTACATCCTCAATGACCAGGAGGTCGAGGTAAAGACCGAGCTGTGGATGAAACAAAACGCAGAGTACCTGAAGGAGCAGAAAGGTGATCTTCATCTCAGTCATTACCTGACTGTCATCTTCGTCATAGTCTTTCTCTTTATGTCATTACTGCGGCTGTCCACATAAATTAATGCAACAACATATTTTACAGTTTTAACGTACCTTAACGTAACAACGTGGGTGAGTAGCAAATGGACCACTTAAAGCACCGCTATGCTAAGCTAGCTGCTACGCTAAGCAGCTGGAAGAGCTGCTAGTTCAACATGTTCTGCCTCCTGGATGATCAAATGTGTGTAGTATCGTGTTTAAAATAACATAACAAAATACACGCCCATTACTCAAGATTTAGTCTCCAGAAGAAAAACAACATTCTGTGTGCAATTAATTAATTTTTGAATCTATAGACAGCCCTATTATTAACGGATCTTCATCAGTCTTCCTCTTCCTCACAGAGAAAGAAGAGAGGATGAGGAAAGAGAAGGAACAAGGGACCTATAAAGAGAAAGTGAGTTGCAAACACAGGGTCTCCCAGCCTGCGGTGCAGGGGCTTTCTACCTAACGGCCGTTACGTTCCGTCCTTCTCAAGCCAAAGAAGTCCAAGAAGAAGAAGGAGCAGATCCAGGCGTTGACGGCGGGCGAGGCCATCGAGAGGATGCTGGAGAAGAAGAAGATCTCCAGTAAGATCAACTATGAGGTCCTCAGAGACCTCAACAGCAGAGGGACAGGAAGTGGAGGGGGCAGCAGTCCCAGTAGAGTGACCTCTGACCCCCCAATCACCGACGCCGCCACACGAAAACGGCTCAACCGCCGCCGCCGCAGAAAGGCCAGCGATGCTAACCGAGAGCTATCGGCTACTACCAGCACCATGGGGAAGAGGTACTCTATTTTAGATATATATTTATGTATGTATATATCTATAAATCAACCAATGGGAAGATCATTTGTTCTTTATGTTCGTCTTAGGGTGCGACTCATTCTATCCTCCCCACCGAAGAAGAAAACGACCGTCCAGGTGAGCAACCACAGCGCTCTCACCTGCTTCCAGCACACTGTCAATCTGTAGATCCATATATAGATCTATAGATCGATCAATGCTAACAAACCCAAGTGAAGTCACCCAACCGACTGAACCGCGTTGGCTTTGAAATGATAAGAAGAGCTCTTGTGCTGGAAAGTCCTACGACATCATGCGATGCAGGAAGCGCTGGGATTGGCTGAGCCCAGAACCTCCGAGCGGGATCATCTCATGTGGTGTTTTAGTCACATGGAATATTTATAGACAAACATGTGACATCACACGCCTCTCCTTTAAACTCTGTTTCACCTTTCAGGCAGAAAACCCGACAGAAGTTTCACCTGAAAATGCTGCACACGAACCAGACCAAAGCTCCGCCCCTTCTGCTCCGCCCACTGTGGTGGAGGAGGAAGAGGAGGAGGAAGAGGAGGTGGAGGAGTGTGTCAGCGCGCTGCAGCTTGTAGGGGGTCAGTCCAGGCTTTTATTCATAAAACGTAGAGGAATGACTGACTGACTGACTGATTGACTGATTGATTGATTGATTGATTGATTGGTCCTGTGTTCCAGACTACGGGTGTGAGGAGGAGGAAGTCTTCTAGCTCCGTCCTGCTGACCTCTGACCTCCAGTGAATGAACCATCTACCTGAGGCAGCTCTTTTGAAACAGAAAAGCTTAAACACGTCAGCACTGAGCTTCTCATGTTGATATCTTTAATATTGATGCCTATGAATGTAAATATGAACTCACATTCCTGTGAAATACGTCTTTAATGTTTGAACCGTTTGTGTTTTTAGTGTTTTAATTGTGTATTTTTTTTGTAAACGACTGTGTACTTGGAGTATTTTTACTTGGAGTTATTTTATGATTATGAACTGAAAAAAGTAAGAAACATTGAAAGAATAAAGAAACTATGAAAGTAGAAAACAGCCTGAGAGGAAACCGTTGTTCTATTCTCAATGAAAGTAATTTAACATTATTTATTTTTGGTTCCTATTTGTTTTACGTCATCAAAAAAGTACTATAAATGTATTTAATACCGGGACTCCGCTATTTCCGCGTTACGTCCAATCCCAGCAGCCTTTGCGCGGCCGGAAGCCGTAAAACCAAAACCCACGAAAGAAGAGAAGCAGCGGACACAACCGAAGGTACAAATGTTTAACACGTTTCTGTTTGATCAGACAACGGCGTCTATTTGCGACAAAGAGTTGCATCCGGTTGAAACCGCGGTGAATCGGTTCGCCTGCTAGCATGCTAGCATGTTAGCATGTCTTCCAGTCACCGTCGGTGGTCCTCCTCATTACCTCTTATGTTGTTCCTCTCCTCCTCCTCCTCCTCATCATCTCCTCCTCCCTCCGCTTTGTTGTTGTTCTCCTGCTTCTTTCCCGTCCTCCTCCTCGTTGTTGCTTCTCTCTGCTGTTGTTCTGCTCCTCCTCCTCCTCCTCTCCTAAGGTTTGCGTCGTGTGTCCAGATGATGAAGAGTAAAGCAGATGAAGAAGATTACTGGAACAGCTCCAAGTTCAAAGCCTTCACCTTTGATGATGAAGATGACGAGTTCAGCAGGGTGAGACCTGAACCCCCCCCCCCCCCCCACACACACACACACGCACACACGCACGCGCACGCGCACACACACGCGTGCGCACACGCACACACGCACACACACGCACACACACACGCGTGCGCACACGCACACACGCACGCACACGCGCACACGCACCTGTGCAGCGGAATCACCATCAGGTGCTGACGCTGCTTGTGTTCCTCAGTTAAAGGAGTCCAAGCAGGCGGTAAACAGCATCCGCTACCTGGTGGAGGAAGACGATGATGAAGAAGAGGTGGAGAAGGTCAGCTGGAGCGGAGAGCCCGTCGGCAGTAAGGCCTGATTTGTCTTTCTGTTTTTAGTGCTGTGCTGTGATTGGTTGCAGCGTCAGCCTCATTGTCATGTCTTTCCTCAGGTATTTCCTGGTCGGTCAGTGAGACGGCGGCGTCCAATCAGAAAGCAGAAAGAGAGCCCGCCTTCCCCAAAGTCAGCACCGACTCGGCGACCATGAGCAAGAGTCACTCGGGTTACTCCCTGAGCTCGCTGTTCAAAGGTGAGACGGGACGGGACGGGAGGACATGAGGACACCCGCTGACCGTTGCATGTGTCTCTCTGCAGGAAAAACTAAAGGAGGAAACTTCCAGTCATTCTCCGACTGTGAGTTGCCCACACAAACACCGATTGGGCTATTGATTGATATTGATTGACAGATTGATTGATGTTTTAGCGCCAAACGACTTGTCGCTCAGGCTCTACGCTCCAGAACTCAGGAAACCCAAATCTGAATACAAGGTAAAAACAAGCTGCTCTAATTCCTAATCTGATTAATGAGCAATGTGAAGGTGCTCATCAGGTACTAATGATGATGTCATCAGGATTATGTCAGTGATTGGTCTCCTGAAGAAACGATCCAACGAATGCAGCAAGGAAAGGTAAGACCTGTGCAGAGGTACTATTCGCGAGGTAGTAGTAGTTTGTATAGATACTTTCTCTGCTTGTACTTTGTTTCAGGTTGTGTCACTAGAGAAGTTTCGTTCTCTTCAGGATAAACTTCTGCTTCTGGATTACGCTGTCAACGCTCACGACGGAAACGTCATCACTGCTGTAATTTAATTATCTGATCTCAACAACAATAAATATCATCACTAAGAAATGACATCATCCTGTTTTTGTTTTAATCTCCTTTCAGATTTTAATTTATTTAAAGAGGACACTGAGTAAAGGTGAGCCGGTTCAGTCTGTCCGGGTCCTGCGATCAATCGCACCTGTCGTCATTGATTCTGTGTTTTCTTGTTTAGAGGTTTTGTTTCGAGAGCTGGAGTCCAGACAGACGGCTCTGAGACATTTGATCCATTATCTGACTGAGACCAGAGACCACCGGCTGCTACTGGAGCTGCTCAGGTCTCGACTCACTGCTGCACCTGCACACACCTGCACACACCTGCTGCCTGCTCAGGTTTGATCTGATGCGTTTTCTTCCTCCTCCTCAGAGCTCTGGGCAGGATGGAGGAGGTGGCGGTACGTACAATACACTACTCACGCACCAGGAGTACACCGTCCTAGTACTGAAGTATCAGCAGTACACATGTTCCCATCTGTTTCCATCGCGACAGCTGTTGCAGTATAAAGAACACCTGAGCATCGCTGATGAAAACAAGAGGCGGGACTTTCTAAAGAACTGCCTGACGTGAGAAAAATCTAAAACTACTCTGAAATGATGGACCTTACCTAATACACTTCATCTCTTTAAGATTAAACACATCAGTGACGTCTTGTTGGTTTGTTGGTTTCCAGTCTTCCTTTTTCCCCAGAAGATTCTGCTCATGTTCGGGATCACCACACTCTGCTGGAGAGACAAGTTATCATCGAGGTAAGAGACACCCAACCGGCCTGAAACCGACTTCAGTTACCACGATCGCCAACCTACTGGAGTTGAATTCGTTGCCAGGCGACCGACCGACAGGCAGAACGTGGTGGAAAGGTGGAAGTTTTCCAAAAGTTTCCCAGAAGAGCATCAATTGTCAGCATGCCAATGATCACAACACTGTACTACTGCTGCTTCTACCACTACACCGAGTCCGAGGTGAGGTTAAGCAAGTTAAGCTAAAATACACTGGTTCCTTTCTCAATCCGATCCTTTAAACCAGTTTCACCGTTTCCAGGGAACCTTCAGCTGTCCGTTGAACATCCGTCAGACTTTCAAGGTGTGACGAGATTGTGTTTGAACTTATTGAAGGCAACGATCGTCGGCATGCTCTCTGACCACGTGGATCGTTGAGTCCAGATTTCGGAGAAGCAGTACTTTGTGACGGCGTTGGCAGCTCGGGCGAAGCTGAAGGCGTGGTCGGACGTGGACGCTTTGTTCACCAGCAGGAACTGGCTCGGCTTCACCAGGAAGAAATCACCGCTCAGCTTCCAAAGAGTGGTGGACATCCTGCAAAAAAACTCCGCCCCCACACAGGCGAGTGGGCGGGGCCAGATGAAACTTCACCACCATTGCAAAATAAAAACTTTGGTTGTGAGGGGATTTGATTGACAGGCGTCAGTTCTGTGGTTTGATTGACAGGTGTTGCAGAACTACGTGGCGCTGGTTGATGATGCAGAGCTCCGGATCGCTTTGGCTCAGAAACATAAATGTCACGACATTGTGATCAACGTGAGACTTCTGTTATTAATGCTTCTCTCTGATCTAATGATATTATTATGACCGTACTGTCTCTGGGCCAATCAGACGTACCGGGACCTGAAGGACCGGCAGCAGTTGCTAGGATACCGGGTGAAGGTGAAGAGAGGATCAGCGGAGGAGAGGAGGATCGACGAGCTGCTCAACAACCCGGTGAGGAGGAGGAGGGATCTTCATCTTCCTCACCATGTGACCGTTCTTACTTCTTTCCCTCTTCTCTTTCAGCAAATCCGGTGGAAGAACTGAAGACTTTTAGTTTCCTGTCCATGTGATCGCAGAGAGCAGCAGGCTGATGTTTCTGATCATCGGTTTGATTTAATGTCAATGTTTGAATAAATCAATTAAACGTACAGAGGAAATGAGCATGTTGAGGTTTATTGATCACTGTTAGCAAGTTAATGTTTTTATTATCTTTAATACATCCTTTGATTAGAAGTCGAATGTATTCAACTCTTCCACATCAGAGCGTCATGGCAACGCTGAAACAACGGAGGGACACGTGTCCACGCTGGAGAACCTTCCAGCGATGGCGTAACGAAATGAGTCGGACAATGTGCACGTCACCACTGTTTACACCGAATCGGCAGCTCAACTAAACATGGCCGTCGTGCTGCTATCAAGATGTGTTAATGTGCTCATTGTCAATAAAGTTAGAAAAGTTCATGGAATCCTTGTGGCAGCGGCTCGCAGTGCAGGTGAGTGGCATCGCCAGGTAATCCGTGGCAAGTCCTGGGCGGTCGACCGGACCCCCCCCACGCGGACCCCCCCCACGCGGACCCCCGCTCGGAACACGCCGGACTTGAGATCGAAGTGGACAGCAATCTCAAATTAGCACCTGCTGAGAAAACGGGCGCTGACATGTCTCCGCCCCCTGCGCGTGCCTGCGCGTGCCTGCGCGTGCCTGCGCGTGCCTGCGCGTGTCTGCGCCCCCCCGCGGACTCGCCACTGATTTACTGGCGCTGCCTCAAAGGGTCTCGCGGGCTCTTGTGGATCCTTCGGCTTTTCTTTACGTTCAATGAGTTGATGTTAGGATCGATCACATCGATTATTGCTTAATGCTTTCAGAGTAAAATCTCTCGATGAATAATGAAGTGACGAATAATCGATGCTCCTCGTGCGTCTTTGGGTTCAGTCACAACGCGCGCGCGGCGGTGAGTTTCGTCTCTTCATTTTATACATCCATGTAGTTTAGTAGTTTAGTACTACTATAGTATTTTATGAAGTCAAATACTTGACTTCATAAAAGCTGTTACGAGTAGAAACGGAATGTGTATGAATATAGTGAAATCAACTTTATCATAATTAAGTGAAATTGTAAAATTAAAATAATATGCAAATACGTATACATTGATGTATAATACTAAAATAAGTAGCTTCCAGGAACAATACTTCCTGTGTCAAACTAGAATCACATGTACTCATAATGGCTCTTATCTTATTTGATGAAATGTGGTTTCTGGGTTCGTTTCCTTATTGTAACTCGCTTTGGATAAAAGCATCAGCTGAAGGACTGTCCTGTTTTCATTTCTTGCAGTTATTAAGACTTTTCTTATTGTGACTAATTAAAGGCAAGCATAACTTCAGATAGTAAGGCAGCGATGACATCAGTCCTCCTCGTGTGTGTGTTCTGTAGATGAACTGACCTTGGACATCATGCATGAACCTCCCGTGACAGAGATGCTCTCACCGACCAACAGCACGAGTCCGATGGCGTGCCGGCCTCCGTACGACGCCGGCCGCCTGCCGCTGGTGCTCCTGTACGGCGCCGTGCTGGCAGTCGGCCTGCCGGCCAACCTGCTGACGGCCTACCTCACCTGGCTGCAGGTGTGCAGGAAGAACGTGCTGGCCGTGTACCTGTGGAGCCTGTCGCTGTGCGACCTGACGTACCTGTGCACGCTGCCCGTGTGGTCGCTCTACGTGAGCCGAGGTCACTCGTGGCCTTGGAGCTCGGCCGCCTGCAGGCTGACGGGCTACATCTTCTTCAACAACATGTACATCAGCATCTTCCTGCTGTGCTGCATTTCCTGCGACCGCTACGTGGCCGTCGTGTACAGCCTGGAGGCCCTCGGCCTGCGGCGGCAGCGCCGCGCCGCCCTGGTCGCCCTCGGCGTCGTGCTGCTGGTGGCCGTCGGCCACGCGCCCGTCTTCACCATGACGGAGGGCGACGCCGGCGAGGGGCACCGCCGCTGCTTCGAGCCGAGCGGCAGCAGCTCAACGGTGAGCGGCTTGGGCTACGCCCGCTTCGTGCTGGGCTTCCTGGTGCCGCTGCTGCTGCTGGTGGGCGCCAACCGCGCCATCCTGGCCAACGTGCGGCGCAGCAGCGGCCTGCGGCGCAGCAGCGGCCTGCGGCGTGTGCTGGCTGGCCGCGGCGGCGGTGCTGCTGTTCCTGGCCTGCTTCGCCCCGTACCACCTCCTCCTGCTGGTCCGAGCCGTCATGTTCCACTTCCCCCGGCTGGAGGACTGCGTCTTCGAGAGGACCATGTACACGCCCTACACCATCGCGCTGGGCCTGTCCACCATCAACAGCGCCGTCAACCCCGTCCTCTACGTCCTGTCCAGCGACAACAACCGCAAGGAGCTGAGACGAGGCCTGCTGCGGGTCCGGGACCGCCGAGAACCCGCAGCCAGCCAGAACCAGATGCAGCCCACCAACGTGGTGCCGACGGGCCCCTCTGGTCTTCTCTCATGTTCAGGTTGTCCTGAAGCTGCCGTGGATCATTAGGAACTAAAGGTTTGTCCTCTGGGGGACAGGAAGATCACACTCTTTGTGCTCCACATTCTATCCAACTTTGGGACGTAGTTGTAGGTTTACATATTCTTTTATTAATCTTTCTTCATTTAAAATACTTGGGATGAATTTAACTTTTGTGATGTGAACATAATCGTTTGAGGCAAACAGGAAGTGGTTTCAGTGGTTCATTGTAGCAGGAAGAGGAAGTTGAAGAAACAAAACTATTGTTTCCACAAAGGAAATGAAGGGTTTCATCGTCTGATGGGCTTTGAATTCAACTCTATGAATGCACAGTTTAATATCGCTTATCAAATGTAAATACTATTAATGATTTATTGATCTGCTGACTTGATTGTGATGTATTTTTTTGTTATTATGAATAAAAATCTTGTTATATTGTACTTTGGTATAAGAACATATTGGTAATGAAATAAAAAGACTCTTCAAACTATTTTATTGAGTTTCTGTTCCATAATTACAAATATTCTCTGACTGGTGAAACAAAGCAGTAGTGTCGCCCCGGACTGCAGCCAGCGGGGGGGCGGAGGTCCGGGGGAGGGGGGGGGAGGGAGGGGGGGGCGGGGGAGGGGGAGGGCGCAACAGGAAAGATCCTCACTGACACAAAAGATTCATTTTCTCCTACAACAACAATATTGATGATGTGCAATTTAAAAATGAATTCATACAGTGTTTTTTTTTAGTGTGAGACCTCAGTCACAGTTAGCTCGGCGGCTAACATCCTGCTAAAGTTATTTAATTAAGAAGAAGATCCAATCAGACTAAGGGTCAAAGGTTACACAGCAGCCATCAGCACGGTTGAATCCAGGGGGCGGGGCTTACCAGCAGGTAAAATCCACTAAATAAAAGCAACGGCAAGCTTAGACTCACCCCACCACAATAAAATCATCAAGTAAAATCTAGTCTGCAGCTGGGTGGGTCATGAAACAGGGAGGAGCCAAGGGGTGGGCGGGGCCTCACGGATCCATCTCAAGGCCATCCAAGGTGAGCTGGCTGCGATGGGGGGAGTTGGGACTGGGGGGGCTGCTGGGATTGGAGCTGTTGGAGGGTGTGGAGTGTTTGGTGGAGTCGGAGTCCGGCTGGAGGGAGAGAGACAGGTAAAGAGAGAGTCCTGCTCTATTGACCCAATAAGGGTCACGTGACCTGATGGAGGCAGAAGCTCAGGTTGTTGTACTGGCTCTCTGCAGGTAGGGGGCGCTTTACCTCATCGGTCCAGGTCCGGGTCCAGTTCAGAGATGCTGCGAGATGAAGCTCCTCCCCCAAAATCTAAAACAATAAAGACAGATGAAATGCCATGACAATTCAGTGAGATCAAAGTGGGCGTCGCTTACAGCCTCAGCAGAGACCACACCCACTTGAACTCAGAGACCACGCCCTCAACTGTGACCATCGCTGCATTCACACCAAAAGTGGAAACGCTTCACTCGCCCGACTAGTTGCAGTTATTTCGTTTGTCTGTGGCTTTTCGCCCTGAAGGCCGTGATGGTTTCCACGGTTACACACACGCAAACGACCAGCAGCGTCTCTCGGTCAGACACAAACTAACGTACAGGTTGAATAAAGTGACAGCAGGACGGCGGTGATGACGCTTGGCTCCTTTGGCCGTTTCATGGAATCGGCTTCTGGTGTGAACGCAGCATGAAGGCCAGTTGTGTGTGTACCTGAAGCTGTGCGTGTGATGTGAGTCTTACTCCTCTGTTGACGGGAGATACTGGAAAGTGGGCGGGGCTTATCTTTAACTGGGTCATTCTTGACAGGAAGGCATCACACTCTACACACAAACACACACAGATTGACAGATGAAAGTAGGGCCCCTGAGGGACGAGGGCCCGTCCCACAGGGACAGGAAGTAGTGAGGCAACGTTTCGTCGTTGTATTCATCTTTGACGTGAAGGAGAGCAAGCAGAGGGAGTGAGGGGGGGGGAGGAGGTGGAGCATGGCGGAGGGAGACGCAGAGAGGCTGGCCTACCATTCCCAGAGAGGAGGTTGAGGGAGAGGAGGAAGAGGAGGAGGAGGAAGGCTGCAGGAGGCTCTGCTGGGAGGAGGAGCAAGAGGAGGCGTCTTTCTGCAAGAAGGCGCCGGCCGACGCCGACGTCATGTGATAGACATGCTCAAAGTTGGAGGGGGGAGAGATGAGGGAGTGACGGTAGGAAGAAGGGGAAGGGGAGGGGGAGGGGGAGAGTGAGATGACATCACCGACCTGAAGATCAGGGGGGAGGAGGACGTATGGGGGGAGAGAAGAGAGGAGTCATTGTCGGAGGGGAGATGAGGGAGAACATGCCGGCAGGAGGAGGTGCAGAGACGAGGAGTTACCAGAGGGAGGTCCATGAGGACCTGCATGCCGTCTCCTGGTCCCATGTGGGCCACGTGGTTGAAGTTAGTGGGATTGGAGATCATCTTTGATCGGAGCTCCGGATCCCTCAGCATCTCCCTGGAACACCGAACGCCACACGTCAACACGCATCTGCTACACACACACACACCTGCTACACACACACACACACACATCTGCTACACACACACACACACACACACATCTGCTACACACACACACACCTGCTACACACACACACACACACATCTGCTACACACACACACACACACACACATCTGCTACACACACACACACCTGCTACACACACACACACACACACACACACACATCTGCTACACACACACACACACACACACACACACACCTGCTACACATCTGCTACACACACACACACCTGCTATACACACACATCTGCTACACACACACACACACACACCTGCTACACACACACACACACGCATCTGCTACACACACACACGCACGCATCTGCTACACACACACACGCACGCATCTGCTACACACACACACACACACGCATCTGCTACACACAGCGACACACAGGGGGGAGGAGTCACCTCCTCTGCTGAAGCCGCTCCTCCTCTGGAACCTTAAACAGGAACTTCCTCTTGCTGCGCGTTCGAACCATCAACTTTCTGCTCTGCTCCGACGTCTCTGGGATGGTGAGGTCTCCCTCTGAGGACAGACGGGTAGAGAGACATGAAGAGACAGACAGGTGGGTGGAGACAGACATGTAGAGACAGGCAGGTCGTTACCTGAGGAGCTGTTGCTGAAGTAGAGGAGTCGAGGAGGTTCTGAGCTCAGCAGGTTTAAAGTCCCTTCAACATTCAGCGGTCTGATCTGAGGACAAAGGCTGTGATGTCATCGAGTGCTGCTACACTGTGATTGGTTGCTTCCAGCCGTGCTGAGTGCTGCTTGGTTACCTTGCGCAGGGAGATGGTCTGGACCCACTCGGTGGTGTGAATGTCGAAAACGTCCAGTCCGTTCTCGCTGTAGACGGTCAAGTGGGACGAGTTGGAGCCTGGAGAAAGACGGGTGGGAACATGGATCAGAAGCTTCCCGATACCAGGTGTTCCACCTGGTTCCACGTCAGAACTTACTGCATGCCAGCGGCGTGGCGGGCCACATCAGCTCCTGGGTCCTGGAGCGGCGGCCCTGCCCGTCCACGTAGACTCCGAGCTGGCTGAAGCAGAGCAGCAGTTCGGAGGAGCCCACCTCCAGGGCGTGGAGGGCGTCCAGCGGCTGCTGAGCCAGGAAGGCCAGAGACGGGTCGGCCGGGTTCACCAGGCTGATGGGGGACGACTCCCCCTGCAGGGCCAGCAGAGCGAAGCCCGAAGGGTAACCCACGCACAGCCGGTCCCGGACCATGCCCAGCCACTGCACCCCGCCGGGGGCCTGCACCTCCCACAGCTTCTTATGGTAGGGTTTCACCCGGGAGATCTCGTAGCACAGAACCTGGGGGGTCGGAACCAGCGCGTTAGACCACCTCCAGCACCACCAGCTCCACGGAGGGTTCCGGTCCTTCAGAACCACCAACCTGACGTTTGACAGCAGCCAGCAGGCAGGACGGGCCTCCGGGTCGCAGAACCCCCGTGGTCAGAGCCTGGCAGCCCTTGGTCTCAGTCAGCTTGAGGTCGAAGGCGGACTCGGCTCCCTCCAGCGCCCCCCAGGGGTGGAGGTGAACGTGGCGATTCCGACCGCACAGCAGAGCAACAATCTTCTCCTTCGGGATCAAATCGATCTGATGAATCTTCTTGCTGTCCGCTGCCCGTACGATCACTTGACAGAGAGACATCAGAAGGTGAGACATCTACCGATTATCACCCGTCTGTCTGTCTGTCTGTCTGTCTGTCTCACCGTCTCTGGTGACCTCCACCACAAACAGTCCGTCTTCGGTTCCCAAAGCGATCCTCTCCCGGTCTGCAGAGACCAAGAACGTGGAACCATCAGAGAAAACATTCTGCCAACACGTGGGACTCGCGTGGGACTCGCGTGGGACCTTTATATCCCCCTCCCCAAAAAAAGTCTGGAATGACAATATTCCCCAGAGCGCACACAGTCCGTTAGTACTGATCACATCAGCACACCACTAGGGGTCCTCGCTCACCGAGCACAGCAGCAGACAGCGCCGTCTTGATGAGCGGCAGCGAGGCGTCGTAGGCCTCGTGCACCATGTGGACCTGTTGGTTCTTCAGGCGGTTCTTGGTGAGGATGCTCTGCAGACCCTCCAGGATCCGGACCCACTTCCTCTTCTCCACCTCGCTCTCCGCCAGCACCAACAGAGACACCGCCGAGAGCTGTGAGATCAGCTGTGACGACGACACCTGAACGGGGCGAAAACAAGGGGTCACAGGGAGGTCGGCGGTCAAATAGCCCGTGGTCACAGGGGGCGGGTCTCCTACCCTAAAGATGCAGGGGACATCCTTCCTGGTGGCGTGGATCACATCCGACGCCAAGACCGAGCTGACGGAAAACTCGTCGTCTCTGGAAAACCAGAGGATGTTTAGCGGAGTGATGAAACGCGGCAGCTGGACTCTTTGTTCCATGTGAACAGCTCACCTGAGATCCAGAACCAGACTGGCCCCGCCCCCCGGCTGCGTGGACTTGGCCTCCGGGACGTCGTAGAGGAACAGCCTGCAGTCAGAGACCAAGGCGAAGGCCCGCTGCCACCCCTTCTTCACGCCGCTGGGCTTCGGGATCTGACAGATGACCACAAATACTAAAGTTACCTTCCTCAAGTAGAACGTTTGGGTATCTATACTTCACTGCAGTATTCGCTTTTTACTTATTACACTTTCTACTCGTTACTCCTCTTTCACTTTGGCTTCTTTTCCGCCTGGTCATCGTTCAAAAACACACATAAACCGTTGCAGATAAAGTGAGTGTGATTGTGGTTGGATGAGGAGTATAAACATGAAGCATTCAGACGCCCTATTGGTTCCTTCACGATGCGCCAGCAGATGAGACAAACCAGAGGGACGTGTACAAACTGGTGGTCGGAACAAGATGAACCCGCCTCGTCCTCCTCATGCGAACTCCATGTAACGCGATGAGGATCGTTTGCCCCAAATGGTTTTTCCAACTTTATTGAGAATCTGGCAGAACACAGCGACTTGCAAGTAGCGGAGCGATGTGTGTCTCAATGCGAAGCTTTAGAAATGAACATGAAGGGATTCTGTATTTAAGCAATGAGGTACGGGAGGCTGGATGAAATCCAGCGTTCTGATTGGTTGAGAGTGAGTCACGTGTCCATAATGTACAGCAGCTGTTCACATTGACCCGATCGTTGCAGATCACTGCGCACTCAAAGTAACGCGTTAGATTGCGTTAGTTGACCGTTAGTTGACATTTGAGGTTTTAGCCGAAAAAACCCTGAAAATCCCACAAATGATGGTTTTTAAGGTGATGTGATGTGAATGGGTGAGATGCTGTTTACGTGCACGTACGGGACTCTTTGTCTCTACTGAAATGAGACACAACGTTTGGTGGCTACAACTATTTAGTGCTGAAAGGCAACTATTTACAATGAAGCACTTTAACTTCCATAATGTAACAGAGTTGCCTAACAACACATTGGACGATAAAGAACAGCCTCTCGTACCTTATTGCGACCCCTGTGACTCACTCTCAACCAATCAGAGCGCTGGATTTCGTCTACCTGTATTATAATTGCTCATAAAACCTGAAACGGGTCTTTTGGCCAACGATTTGATAACCGACCGCTGGCAGTTCAGTGTTTCCCACCATTGTAACAGGGTCAGGGTCAATAACCTCGTCTCTTTGTAGGTGGTACCCAGGTCACATGACCTCACTCACCCTGACGTAGCCCTTGTAGGCGGTGCCGATGCCTCTCTGGACGTCGATGCCCTGTGGCCTCTTGGTGTGCTCGGCTGGGATTGGACAGACCAAGGGGGCGTGGTCTTTACAGGACACGTGACAGATGAAGGAGCAGACTGAGGAAACACAGACAGACCTTCTTCAATCATGTTGATTGATCCAGCGATCAACTGGTGGGGTTTGTGAGCATTGAGGGCCCTCTGCGTCCCCTGCGTCCCCAACCCCCCTCAACCCCCCTCCTCCCTCCACCCTCCCCCTCAGAGTGTCCAAAGATTAGAGACACACATCTCCAAGAACGTCTGAAGACTTCTGACCAAATGTACCTGCTGGGACGAGCTCGTTCTCCAGAGACTCAGACTCCCTCAGCCTCTCACCTGCTTCCCTGTACCCCCCCCCCATCAGTCCATGTGTGTGTATATCTGTCTGTCTGTCTCACACCATGTTCCCCCGTCTATTATAAAGCGCTATGTTAATAATACAATACAATATTGGTATGGAAACGTATCCAACGACCCAACTGACTAAAAGCTCTGGTCACATTAAGACATTTTCAAACGTGAAGTAGATCTGGTAAACTGTCAGAAGGCACACTGTGCATGTGTGTGTACCTTCACAGGCGTAGCCCTGCCGGAGCAGCCCCACCATCAGGGAGGTGCAGTGGGTGCACTGAGTGGGGCTGGAGAAGGTCTTGATGCTCAGCTGGTGAGCTTTGGGCTGTGAACACAAATGTGATGCTCAATAACACAAGTTACAGAGTGAACCAGCAGAGTCCTGGTGGAGCAGGTGACGGGGTCCAGCTGCTCCACCAGGAGCCGCGTGGTCCTCCAAGTCCTCCACAAAGCAGTAAGCCTCCTACCTTTGGTGTGCTCAGTGCCGAGCTCTGGTAAGTGGGGGAGGGGCTCGCTGGGACTGACGCAGCTTTCACTCCCTGTTGGAACAAGAGACGCCATTCCATCCCCATGGCAACAGCATATTTCAACAGTTCACAAGGTTCCCCTGAATGAACAAAACAAACTGAATACAAACGTTCTGTGTTGGTAACTGACCTCGTGCTCGGAGGTGATGGAGGGTGAAGGGGGCGTGGCCTCCGAATTTCAGAGGGGTGGAGTCAATGTCCGTGGTCTGCGTGCCAGAGAGAGTAAACATTGAACATCGCTGTCGACACATTTAAAGATGTGTGAAAACTGATGAGGATGAGGTTTAATGAATTCACACCTCCCCTTGATGAAGGACAGTTCATCATCATCATCATCATCATCAAAAGAAAATAACCCAATTTTCTGCCAAAATAAATGAGGATTTTGAGTATAGTTGAAAAGTGATTTAAATGCTTGTGTTTTCTTCCACGATGAGATTCAGTGGCTCACGTTTCAGATGCTTTCATCATCTATTAAGGAACCAGTTGCCGTTTCACTCCACATAGTTCATAGTTATGTCACCCAACACTGGGGTCTGTTATCTGACAGCTGGCTGCCCCGGAGGATTGTGGGTAAGGCTTTTGCTATGCAGGGCATTGTGGGTAACATGGCAGATTAACTTACGTCTTCCCAGAGAGCAAACAGCGAGGAAGAGGAGCCAACTGACGCCTCCATGTCGCAGAGAGAAACAAAGAGCTTCAGATACTACACCGGAGTGACATCATCATCATCATCATCATGTGACATCATGGGGAACTGGGATTACGGTTTATATTTCCCTTTTTTAGGCATTGTAATATTATTTATATTCTTTTGAGGAGGGTGATAGTCAGAGAAAAATAATTTAAAAAAAACTAAATTCAAGCCAGAAATGAAATATTCTCTGCGATTAAACGGACTCTGGAAGGTCGGCGTGACCTCATCACGTCACCGTGGTAACACGAGCAGCAGAGTCCCACAACAAAGGAGTGACATCCTCCCAAGCAAATACTGTTTCCTAGCAACAGCAGCTTCCAGGTTTAATCATCATTAAACCTCTCGTAGGGACCCTAAACGCGTTCAGGTCACCGGGTAAAGAGGCTGGAAACGACAGAGCCGACAGGTGACTCACTCTGAAGGTGAGGTCAGGAGCCAGAGGAGACGTGTTGAAATATTCAAAAATGGAGTCTTGAAAGTCTGGAAGCTTCAGACCTGCAGAGAGACAGATTGGAGGGTGGTTGTCTTCATGTGAGGGACCACGTCCACGTAGAAACCTAGAGGGCCGTGAACCAGACCCTGAGGGACTCCACGTTGTCTCACCTTTGTCTGAGCGGGAGCGGCTGTCCTCCATCTCTTTCTTCAGAAGCTCCACCTGCTCCCCCATCTCCCGACTCCTCTCCTCCGACTCCTTTAGCTTGCTGCAGACAGATAGACAGGTGAGGAGACGGGCGGGACGGGAAGGAGAAGCTGTTGGTCTCTGTGTGACCTCTGACCTCTCCATGTTAATGTTGGCCGCCTTGACTTTGCGCAGCTCTTCCTGAACCATCTGCTTGGCTCTGATCTCAGCATCCAGAGCCGACTGCAGCTCCAGACGAGCCGACATGTCCAACTTCTGGCTGCGCCGCACCTTCCACAGGGGGTCCTGTGTGTGTGTGTGTGTGTGTGTGTGTGTGGGGGGGGGGGTCAGTGCTGCTGATGGAGAACACCACGTAGACACAAGCATAACACACCCATGTGTGTCACTAGAGTGTTACCAGCGTTCGGGGTCCCAGGCTGGAGCTGCGGAGGGTCTCCAGCTCGTCGGTCATCTTGGTGGCCAGAGCCTGAAGGTATCCTCGAGCGTCCTTCTCGTCGCTCACCCTGAAGACGCACACACACGCTAGTGACTCAGAGCACCTCCTCTTGCTCCAGCACCTCCTCGCGGCGGACTCACCACTGGATGATCTCTGCGATCTGCGCCTCCCAGTGAGCTACGCTCTCCTTCTTAGAGGACAGGTCCTGCAGGTCGTCCTCCAGCTGACGGTTCTGAGCAGTCAGCTGATCCACGAATGAGCAGAGCTGAGACAAGAGTTACGTTACAGCTGACGTGTGATGGGCGGACGCCTCCCCCCCCCTAGAGGGGAGAGACGCGCTCCTCCCTCCCCCCCCCCTAGAGGGGAGAGACGCTCCTCCCTCCCCCCCCCCTAGAGGAGAGACGCGCTCCTCCCTCCCCCCCCCCTAGAGGAGAGACGCGCTCCTCCCTCCCCCCCCCCTAGAGGAGAGACGCGCTCCTCCCTCCCCCCTAGAGGAGAGACGCTCCTCCCCCCCCCCTAGAGGGGAGAGACGCGCTCCTCCCCCCCCCCTAGAGGGGAGAGACGCGCTCCTCCCCCCCCCCTAGAGGGGAGAGACGCGCTCCTCCCCCCCCCTAGAGGGGAGAGACGCGCTCCTCCCCCCCCCTAGAGGGGAGAGACGCGCTCCTCCCCCCCCCTAGAGGGGAGAGACGCGCTCCTCCCCCCCCCTAGGGGAGATGCGCTCCTCCCAGAGGGGACCAGTGTACTGTGAGACTACTTTACTACAGCATTTGTCCTCAACCTTCTTTCCCTCACAGACCAGTTTCATGTTTTTCATGATATTCACCTGACCCAATAAAGCCGTATTTTACTTCCTGTTAAATGAAGGGCTCCACAGGCTTATTTTCACCAGCATGTGGGCTTAAGTTCTGCACTAATTATCATGTGACCGAGATGAGCATCTTGAAATGCGTTAAGACGGACGAGCGCTTTCATTGAGAGAAAATCGAAATCACCAAAATAAAACGTTTCTCCGTATAAAAGGCAAATAGCGGACGGACTACTGTCCCATAAGACACAGCCGTACTATGAGACCCCTGCACGCCGGTACTGCAGGACTACAAAGCTTCACCTTGTCTGTTTCAGCCGTAAGTTTTCCGTTTTCTTCAGTCAGAAGGTTTTTCTCCCGTTCAGATTTCTCTTTCACAGCTGAAACCGCTTCCTCCATCTCCGCTTGTCTGCAGGAAAAGAACAGAACCTGCTTCAGGTCCACGCGGTCCCTCTGGCCGAGATGCTTCAGGACCAACTCACCTGTCCCTCTTGGCCTTGTCCAGTTTCTCTCGGAGCTGCAGCAGCTCCTTGTTTGCGGTGAGCTGCGCCGCCTCCGACTCCTGCAGGTCTTTACGGAGGTTTTTGATCTCGGAGGAGTGGGAGGAGTCTCTCCTCAGCAGCTCCTCCTCGTAGAACAGGCTCTTTGTATCCAGATCGGCCTTCATACGGGACAGCTCCTGCTGAAACTCCGCCCCCCCGGCGACGGTTCCCCGACCCTGCTGAGACTGACACACGTCCACGTCTGTTAATGACTTAAAGGGGCATCTTTATTTCTGTGTTTGTCACAATGCTGCGTTTCTACCTCGTAATAGAAATCACATTCAGAAACTTTCTTAACTTTCAGCGATTGAAACATTAAAATCCCAACTATTAAGAATCTGAGATTTAGAATGTGTACCATTACGACAACAAATTCAGTTTTTAGAATTCCTCTCAGCTTTTGTGGTTTCAGCAATGTTTTGAAATTCATTTTAGTGTTTTTTATTCTTTCAAATTCCTTTCAGCTTTTCCGATGTGTGTATTTAGGAAAGTCTGACTACTCATTGTTCCCAAATAAAACCTCTGATCACACAGTTAAACTATGGCCACACGCTAAGCTAAGCAATGTTTTGATCCTCATTTCTGAAATTCATTTTAGATTTTTTTTTATTTCTGTATCATTGGCAATTCTTTTTGAAATTGGTTTCAGCTTCCCAATTCTGCATTTTCCGCAATAGCTTCCAGCTTTTAGTTTTCATCAAGTTGAGCTGTGTTTGCATTGATCCACTGAGCTATTGTGTGACCTCTGACCTTCAGGTTCTGCAGCTCCGTCTCCAGCTGTTTGGAGTAAACCTCAATGTGCTCCCTTAACTTCTTCTCCTTCTGCGCCTCTGCTTTGGCATCGTCCAGCTGACCCTCCAACTGGAGAAAGCACATACAAAGCTTTTATTGTGAAGGACAGGAGGTGGGATTTTGTAGATGGAGCTTGTCGTCCTCTGCTGGTGAAGAGGAGGAACTACAGCTATTCTTCCTCATCTCTTCCATTAGTTGGAATGCTTCAGCAGTCTTTCTCTTCTACTTCAAGACGTGTTTGGAGCATCTTCTGCTCCTTCCAGACTCTTCAGCTTTCTACCTCTTTTGCATGAGTTAATATAAATCAATATTCATATTTTTAACACTGTGTATAATAAAACTACTACTACTAATACATAGCCATTTTTTAAATACACGTTTTTCTCATTGCTGATTTTCAGCAATTTTCCGAAATTCATTTAAGCTTTTAGCTTTCAGCATTTTCAGCAGGAAGTGCATCCTGTGCATTTTGCGGTTCTTGAATCTATGATATACGATACATCCCATTCATCAGAAGCTCACTGTTCAGTACTTCATGAAGTGAGAATCAAAACCCTTCGCTCACCTCCTTGCGGTTCTTCTCAGTCTTACGGATCTCCTGTCTCATGGTGTCCATCTTCTGCAGCAGCGTGTCCATCTCCTCCTCTTTGTCTCGGAGCTGACGGGACAGACGCTGTTTGGAAGAGCGAAGGTCGACCATCCTTTCCGACAGATCGGAGAACTCTTGCAGGGCCGATTTCCTCTGCGAGTGAGCCTCTTTTAGCTCCTTGGTGTGACTCCTCAGACGCTCCAGGGAGTCCGCCAGCTGCTGCTCACATGAGGAGGCCAGGTGTGGGTCAGAACACAAACCATACTGCACTAGCACCTTCAAATACATGGACCTGATATTAACGGACCCAAGAATCCTAATATATCTGGTCCTTGATAATGTACTTGGGTAGACCGGGTAGTGTCATCAGTGAAATGAAATACCTTGTGAACTTCTTCTTTCTCCTGTCTCAGGGTCTTCACCTGCCTCTCCAGGCTCTTCAGTTTAGAGGCAGTGCTCTCGTAGTCCTGTCTGAGTGTGACAGCCTCCTCCAGCTGGTGCTCCAGCCTATCAGAGTCTACCAAGAAAAGAGGCGTGGCTTACTCACCCCGATGGATACGAATGCCTGTACTGCTACTGTGACGAGTGCAGCTACCACACGGTGACACCTACCATCAGTAACCAGCATTCACCCATTCACACTATGATGGTTAAGTGTTCTGGTCAAGAACACATGGTTAGCAGGGCCTGGGATCAACCCGCCAACCCTGATTGGAGGATGACTGTGCTCTCACCGCAGCTAGTTGCCTACTACTAGTATTACTACTACAAATACTACTACAGCACGACTAGTACACCACTCTGACCTGCCAGCTTCTTCTTCAAACGCTCGATCTCCTCGTTTAGCTTCTTGATCTCTTTGTCTCGGGTAAGCGTTCCCCCTCTGGGTGGAGCCTGCAGGGCCTGAGTGGACTCTGCAGAGGTCAGAGGTCACGAGCCCTGTTAGTTAGCTAGCATAAGGATCCTGTACACTTCAACCTGACGTATGTCTCACCCTGGAGTTTGCGGTTCAGCTCCTGCTTCTCTTGTTCCAGTCTGCGAATCCTCCTCTCGAAGGCCTCCACCTCCTGCCCTCCTCCTCCTCCTCCTCCTCCTCCTCCCGCCCCCGCCTCCTCTTGGCCGAGGCCGGTCTGACTGACAGAGCTGCGGTCTGAGAAGCAGCTGTCGGTGGTGTAAGTGAAGCCGACAAAGGGGAGGTGCTGACCAGTGAAACCGGTGTGAGACATCGGAGGGCTGATCTCCTGCAGGAGAAACCAACTTTATGTAGCGAATCGAATGGCGGAGGGTTTGCGCACCGCGCGTCTACGTCAGCGGTGCGAGGTCGATCACCAAGGCCGTGGCGAACTGTGGCTGACTCCCATTGGTGCAGCTCATCGAGTGCTTCCCTCCTTCTGACTTGTTCTTATATCGGCGTTGTTCCGTTTGGTTACCGCTACTACTCATTGTTGTTGTTATTATTGTTATTATCATTATTAAGGGGAAGGCCTCTATAACCTGTATGGTGTGTGTGTGTGTGTGTGTGTGTGTGTGTTAGTTCAGGGGTATTCAACTAAAAGGTAAAGCAGTCCAGTTAGAGAACATTTCTAGAAGCAAAAGGTCCGAAATAGAAATCAACATTTGCATGTAACCAATACACAACTAACAAATCCAATGAATTCAGGATGATTCAAAGAAAGAAGTGAACATGTATGTGTGACTGCAAATAGAAGTCAAGTTCTCTCAATTAACTAAAAGGTAGGGCTGCATTTAAGTGACCCCATGTTAGTGACCCCTGATGTTGTGCGTCTGCAGTGTGTGAATGTAGTGTGTCTGTAGGTTTTGTCTCTCGTTAACAGTCTTTAACGTGGACCGGACCTGAAGGACTACACTGAGGAGTTCCTCGTGGGAACACCTGGACTACTCGAACACCGTCCTCACCGGGTTCTTGAGGACGTCGTCGTCCACGTCAAAGTTGGAGGTGTCGGTGGGCGAGGACACGTCGGGGATGTACGGGGCCTCGGCCGACCGGATGTTCTCCCAGTCGATGCCGCTGAAGAAGGCGTGGCTCTTGAAGTCGGAGATCCCGTTGAGGCCGAGTCGGCGTTCCCGGGAGCAGAGCAGACGCTGGATCAGGTCCTTGGCGTCCTCGGACACGTCAGAAACATGGGAGGGGAACTGGAAACGCTCCTGGAGACAAACACGGTGAGGGCAGAGATAATGAGAGTAGTTCCACTGGGACTACTCCAGATTTAGAAGACAGGAAGTAGGACGAGAGTCAAGAGACGGATGACCTGATTCACTATTCTGGATGAATATTCTCCATCGTTTTCACACGTGGAGAACATCCTCCAACAGGTGTGTTATTTGAGCTTCGCTCTGGTGTCTCTGACCTCGTGGTTCATGATCTTGCCGTAAGTCTCCACCAGGGACTCGGCGTAGAAGGGCGTCTCTCCGTAGAGCATCTCGTACACGCAGACTCCCAGAGACCACCAGTCACACTCTGGACCGTAGCGGCCCATCCCGTCCTCCATGGCCTGCAGGATCTCTGGGGAGATGTAGTCCGGAGTGCCCACGGCCACAGAGGACTGCACCTGCACCGAGACCAGGGACACCAGGACCTCTGCTTGAATCCGTCCCCACACAACTACAGTTACAGCAAGAGTGTTTGTGCGTTACCGTGCCGTCCTCCATCATGCGGAGACAAGACCCAAAGTCAGCAAGGCGAATGTGACCGTTGACGTCCAGCAGGACGTTGTCCGGTTTAATATCTCTGGGAGACAAAGTGACCATTAAAACACACCCTAGTAACCATCAACCAACATGCAGATACCCAAATTAACGTGTAGAAGCACTAAAAAAGTGGAACCCAATAGAACCCAGTAGAACCAGTACCTGTGGATGTAGCGCTGCTGGTGGATGGAGTGGACGGCAAGCACCATCTCAGCAACGTAGAACTTAGACATGTCCTCCGGAAGACGATCCTCAAATTTACTGAGCAGAGTCAGCAGGTCCCCCCCAACGTAGTAATCCATCACCAGGTACTGCAGATCAATACCAATCAATGAGACAACGATCAGGGGCTCCAGTCAACGTCTGCTTATTTAAACTCCTTTATCACCACCAATGAATCAATCAGTCACTCAGGTATCCTCACCGACCGACCGACCGATCAACCAACCGACCGACCGATCAACCGACCGACCGACCGATCAACCAACCGACCGACCGATCAACCAACCGACCGATCAACCAAACGACCGACCGATCAACCAACCGACCGACCGACCAACCGATCAACCAACCGACCGACCGATCAACCGACCGACCGATCAACCGACCGATCAACCAACCGACCGACCGATCAACCAACCGACCGACCGACCAACCGATCAACCAACCGACCGACCGACCGATCAACCAACCAACCGACCGATCAACCAACCGACCGACCGACCGATCGACCGACCGATCAACCAACCGACCGACCGATCAACCGATCAACCAACCGACCGACCGATCAACCGACTGACCGATCAACCGACCGATCAACCAACCGACCGACCGATCAACCGACCGACCGACCGACCGACCGACCGACCGACCGACCGACCGACCGATCAACCGACCGACCGACCGATCAACTAACCGACCGACCGACCAACCGATCAACCAACCGACCGACCGACCGATCAACCAACCGACCGATCAACCAACCGACCGATCAACCAACCGACCGATCAACCAACCGACCGATCAACCAACCGACCGACCGACCGATCGACCGACCGATCAACCAACCGACCGATCAACCAACCGACCGATCAACCAACCAACCAACCAACCGATCAACCGACCGACCGATCGACCGACCACAGTATTGATCTTCATGGTACTAACCAGGTAGTTGTCGTCCTGGAAGGCGTAGTGCAGGGTAGTAATCCACTGGCTGTCTCCTTTCACCAGCACGTCCCGTTCTTCTCTGAAACACGCCGTCTGAACACACAACATGTTGCATGTTCACCGCAACACGCCAACATCCACAAGCATCCGCCTGAAAACGGAACATGTCCCGCATGGGGGGGCGACAGTGTGCATGTGTGTGTGTGTGCGCGCCTAGCGGGTGTTGGTGCCCATGCATGTGTGGTCACGCACGTGCCTGCTTTTATGTGTGTGCGTTTGTGGCCGTGCATGCGTTTGTTTGTGCGTGCGTGCACGTGTGTCCACTTATTTAATGACAATGTGACTTCATTAGAAAACTCTTATTCTGAAGGGGAAGTGAAAACAGTGCTGTTAGTTTGAAACCAATAAGTCACCTCAGCTCTCTTCAGCATCTCCCACTTATTGAGGATCTTCATGGCGTAAACTCGCTCTGTGTGCTTCATCTTCACCACGGCAACCTGAGAGACAGAGACAGACCTCAGGTGTGCTACCAGGTATGTTCAGGGTTACAGGAATCAGTTCAAACAGGTTATGAACGGATGAGTCACATCTGTAACACACACACACACACACACAACTCTCTTGTGTCTCCTGGATTAGGAGGGTGTGGCTCCGACACACCTTTCCTGTGGTATGTGGAGGCCTGAGACGCACGCGAGCACACTCGCTCGGAGTGATTATATGGAAAGCAGGAGGAAGAGGAGGTGAAGAAGATTAATGGTGTTTGCATGTGTTTTTCGATGTCAGTCCCTCTTGCTGACAGCAAACGAGGAGACAAGAGAAAACTATAATCCTTTATTAGTCCCACTTTGAGGAAACTCAGTGTGGCAGCAAAGTGGACAGTGCGGATACATGGAAAAAGACAAGAGCAGCAGCCATAAGTAAGTAAGAAATATAGTAATAATAGACAGGAGGAGAAGAGACAAGGAGAGGGGCCAAGGGGAAATAAAAGACGAGGAGACGAGGGGACAAGGATGAAGGGCTGCAGGAGACGAGGCTGCAAGCTAAGAAACAGGAATTCTTACCTCTCCAAAAGCTCCTCGTCCAATCACCTTGAGCATCTCAAAGTCGTCTCTATGCAGCCGCATGTCCTTCACTGTGGTGGTAAACGGCTTCACTGAGGACAGAAGACACACACTTAAAAACAGCTGTTAAGCCCATATTAATACAGTAATAAAACCCATCAATACTGTTAACACTTTTAAAGCTCATTAACAGTGTTACAATCACCGTTATCAACACGCTTATTAAAATCACATTAACACAAATGAACACTGTTAGAGCTTAAATCAATACTGTTATTAAACTTATTAACACGATTCAGCTCATAATAACACCGTTATTAACACTCATATTGAGCGCATATTAACTTTTCATTTTAAGCTCATTTTAAATTGTTATTAGATTATTGTTAATCTCATATTAACACTATTTAAAGCTCATAGTAACACTGTTATAATATTCTGTTAAACTAATGAAAACAGGTTCTACATTGTTTTTCCCACTGTTATTAACACTGTCATTACCCTGTTAAGTGAACTTATGATAAAACTGATTAACACCGTTATAACGTTTAATTACAGCCATCAACACTTTTATTTACACCGTCAATAAGCGCATATTAGTACTGTTAATAATAATGTTAACAATGTTATTAAGCTCAAACCATTGTTATTAAACTGTGATTACACTGTTATTTAAACCATTACCAAGCGCCTGTTAACACCGTTATTAAAATCACTTACACTTTTTTATACTTATATACATATATATATATAATTAAGCACACGTTAGCACTTACAATTATAGACACTGTTGAGTTTATAGCTCTACTGTTATTATACGTTAATAATATTTGTAGTATTATTAGTGATTCAACTTTTTTATTATATTAACACAGATATAAAGCATTACACTTTTTCACCCGTAACATTCATGAACACTGAAATTTCACTATTTCTACCACTTATTACAGCGTTAGTCAGTGTTATTACACTATTACAACTGTTACAAAACTGTTGAGCTCTTTTAATGATTATTATTACAATGTTATTTATAGTATTCTTACACTGTCAGTACCAGTTACTTTACTGGTATTAAGCCGATAGACATTATTCCACTTTGACATGTCATTGTTGTCATTACATTCGTAATAGGTTAAAGGTTAAAGGTTACAGTCCCATCAGGTTAAACTATGAAAACATAAATAATCATTATTGCCGATCGTCTTTCATATCTACAGAACTTCTCACCAGGTGAACGTGGAGCTTCACCTGGTGACGAGGACCCACCTAACCCTCCATAAAGATGACCTGAACCCCCAGTAAGACCAACTAAACCCCCAGTAAGACCTCCATGAAGACCCCTTAGACCTGCATGAAGACCGTTAAATCTGACATCCGGTAAAAACCACCTGAGCCTCCTCCAAGGACCCCGGTGCCCCCCAAAGTGAACCCTAGCGGCCCTGCTAAAGGGCCCCGGGACCTTGTATGGTGCGTTCGACCCCCGGTGCTGGGACCTACCCCACTCCAGGAAGTCGGTGACGTGCT